>WBNM01037446.1:0-51407 GCA_013399055.1 Ramphastos sulfuratus
GGGGCGGCCCGGGGCGGGGGCGTCAGCGTAGTGCCCTGTGGGAGCCCCCTCCTCCCCGTCTCCCCTCCCCTCTTCTGTGTCAGGCGACGGCGGGGCCTGCGCGCTGGGAGGGCCGGTAGGACGCCCCCTGCCGCCCCGCCGGGCGCTCTCCAGGCCTGGCGGCAGCTGAGGCGCGGCCTTCAGCCGCCCCCCGGCCTGCCTCCGTGGTTGGGGGCCGCCGCCTCTCCCGGCACCCCGGGGGTGTCCCCGCCGCCCTGCGCACTCGGGGAGGGGCGGCGGCTCGGTCCGGCGTCTGCCTCCGCCCTTCGTGGCTACTGCCTTTGGCGTGCCGCGGCCCGCCCCGCATCAGGTGCTGCCTGGGCAAGGGAACGCGGGGCTCGCTTGGGGACCCGGCGGCGTTGTTCTTGCAGCTGCCGGCAGGAGCCTGCTTTGGGTGCAGGAGGCTGCTGTGGCAGGGCGGTTGAAATGGCCTAGGCAGTTTGGTACGGAATCGGGAAATTCACCTGGTTTCACTTGGGAATTGTAAGTGCCAAGGAGGGGTTGGGAAGGCTGCGTTAGCGCGCGGTTTAAGAAGGTGTGTAGTAGTATCTGAAGATGCAGAGGGTCGCAAGAAACTCGCACTGACAAAAGCGAGGTGGTGACATAAGGAAATCACTTTCGTAGTGGATACCTGATGATCACCACTAGCATCCTTCCATTTTGCGTTGTAGTGCAAATGCGAATAAGGATCTGGTCGCTTACTGCAGTATAGATGATGTTTGAGGTACCGATCTGTTCATTCAAAAATGTTTCTCTTACCTCTTTGCTTTTCTTATTGTCATTTAATCCTTTGGAGAGTATATTTCACAACAATTGTATATATCCTCCACAAGTTAGCAAACAGTACCATTGAATCAAAAGCTACGTTGTCTCTTTAAGTTGGTATATGTGGATCTAAATTAATTGGTTTTATTGAGATACCTGTGATACTTTTGTTGTTTTTAATCTTTCAGTGACTGACATATCATAAATGGGAAGCAGGAATAAAATAATAAAATACTGATTATTTATGAACTTCCATTATACATATGAGTAGTTCTGAGTGCCTGGGAGTGTGCAGAATTCCAGATCCATACGATGCTTGGTTTGTTTATTGGAATGGATGTGTCTGTCAAGCAGTCACTCCCGTATAGGAGGCATCCTTTATTGATGAGTTGTGTCTTCTGCTTAGTAGAGGTTATAAATGTACTATGGTATGTGGAAGTGAAAGGTGTATTTCACAAGCGTAGCTAATGTCACTTTTAAAATTATCTCTGCTTCTTGCTGAAAAAATGGGTTAGTGGGAATGTCAAGGTCATCCTCAAATTTAGAACAGTTTAACTTCTGTTGGAATACATATTTTCTTTTTCACTGTCATATAGCCACTGTCCCTATTTCACTGTCCATATATCAGTCCTGTGGCTGTTGACATTTTCTGGACCTGTGATCCGTTTGTCTTCTGAAATGATCCGAATGCTTAGTGAATTTCAACAGAGCAATCTCTGCACTCTCATTTGAATGACCTCTTTAAGATGTATTTTAAACAAAGAAAATTCAAACTCACTGTTCAGATGGAGAGGAAACAAAAGGTGTTACGAGGGTGAATGGATACAAATGTCAATTTATATGCAGATGAACTAGTAAGAAAGTAAATTCTTATTGTCTGCTGTTTTGCATGAGGTAAGTTCTGTCTTTCTGCTCTTTGATCTTTCTTGGATGCCTTTTCCTTTCCTATGCAAATTATTGCATTGTAGACATTTTTTTACTTTCCTAACCACTTAGAGCTGAAATGTCATTTTGTTAAATAAACACTTATGATTCTAGATTGGTGTGTAACAGAAGTAAAACAAATTACTTCTGTCATTTGCACTCTGTTACTGTTTACATCACAAGCAGAAGCCTGGGAGCTTTTAGGAATTAGACAGGCAGCAGGTAAGCTCATCTGGAAGTAAGAATACCATGGCCACCTTTACAGATCTAGGCTTTCAGGTGCCATGATACATGGCATTGTATTTGTTACATCTCAGCTTTAGGAAACATTTTTGGAAGTGCAGAGCTAAGCAGTATAGCATCCCCTAAGATGTAGTTTTATTGTTCTGAGGTGAAAAATTTATTCATGAGATTGGCCTGGATAAGAAAAACTCTTCATTAGCTTGCAGTTTTGATTGAAATATATATGTTCTTTCTATATTTAAATGAGTACTTCATCTAAGTGACTTTGAGTTTTAAAGTTAGCTATTGTATTTCATCTTCTTACCTGAGTTATTTTTGACATTGCTTGCTGGTAAAGCAGGTTGAATCACCATGTCAAAATAAAACTTAGGCGCTACGTCGCTTGTTGTGGGCCTCTTCCAGAATGGCATTGGGATATCATAGTACAGTGTAAGTAAAGGCTTTTACAAATCCTAGCATAGGGCAAGGTACTTGTTGGTTACATTGTGGGAAAGGAGCTCCTCTATGTCAACTTTCAGTCTGTCTAGACAGAATCCCCTCATCAAGATTAATATCTCTTCTGACTATCTGAGTCAACTTCTGTTTCAGTTGCCTGGACCTGAGTGCTATGCCAGGGACAGAGAATCAACCTAGGGCTAAAGCCAAAAGTTTAGGCTCCAATTACTTTTAGTAAGGACATCTACAAGAAATTTAAATGTATGCACCTTTAAGGAGTACACAGACACCTCAGCCTAATGACATAAAGTCAAAACTAAGTCTGAGAATTTTAAACTAAAACCCCCACTAAAACCCACTCTTACTCCCCCCCATTAAATTTTTTAAACACTACTTTCAGACTCTGTGCCAAGTCATTCTCTTTTCTGATTTCTAAAAACCAAACAAAAAAACACCCCCTAAACCAAAATAACCCTCTACACCAAATAAAATTCCTTTCTCTCATACAGATCTTCCTTCAGAAAGGGAGAGATGAAATTGCTGGAGCATAGGGGTTTGCTGTTTTCATCTTGGAAAGCAAAGCAGTGGGCTTTTTCTCAAAGATGACTTTTCAGCTTCTTCTCCTTGGAAATGAGCAATGTTGTCATGATAAGAATGAACGAATCTTAGAATAAAGGAGTACCTAGTTTGAATTGGACTCCAGGAGATCATCCAGTCCAACACCTTGCTCAAAGCAGACCCAATTAGCGATGGACTGACTTTGGTTTTGTAAAAGCAAGATAACAGGCATGGAAATCCGAAGTCGCAAGATGCCTTGAAGCACCTCTTGCTGCTTTCCATAAAGGTGCTATTTGATGCTTACTGAGCAAGGTCTCTCTCTGCTTCTGGCATTTTTTCTTAGTAGCTTCTAATGTGGTTGGTAGAGTTTATTTGAAAGCCTGTGTCCTACAGCTGAGTGCATCCAGCCTCTTGAAGGGTGACACAGCATGTGAGCATCCATCCAGTGTATTGAGACTTTAGAAAGAGAATATCTGTTGGTTTTTACCTTTTTCAAAAACTGCTTTTGGATGAGATTTTTACTTAAATAAACGTTTGATTTGGGTTAGATTTAGTGTTTTAAATATTCAGTTACAAAGTTAGCCTAAGTTATGATGAGATGCATCATGTCCTTGATGTGTCTTTGACTTAGCTGCAATTACAATTCGTTATTTCTTCTTCCCTTCCCAGACCATTAATGAGTCATTTGGCTCTACAGAGTAGATAATATCAAACATCTTCCTACCAGAGTGTGGATTAGGAGAACCAGTGTGTTGCTTTAGTTTCAGACTTGACTACATGATCTCATTTTGCAAGGAACTGCTAACACTTGACTTTTTAAGGGGTTATGTTCCTGTTCTTATTCTGCCTAATGTCACCCAGAGTGTAAATGTTGCTTTGTTAGGGGTGACAGACTTTCAGAGAAGCAACAATGCTAACTGTAACTGCTTGAGATTATTAGAAAGGGAAAACTAGTGGAGAGAGGTATTATGTTATTGTTGGAACACCATTTTTTCTAAGTCTGTATTTGCTGTCTACTTTTTTTGTTGTTTTTCTGTCTTAGGAAGTATGGTTGAATACCTCATGCAGCAGAAATATTCCATTTCCTTCCCTTCAGAAGTCTGGCCTCTGCTTTATACTTGGCTTGTGCTCAGCACTAGCTGTTCCTTCTAGGTCAAGACATCAGTTAACTCTATGCCTGAATCTTAAGAAACAGCTAAAATGCCTCTGATCTATTTAGAATTCAAACTGTATCATCCATCCTGCCCCGCTGAATTTGTATTTATGAGTGTGACAAAATGAATAAAGTTTGAGGTAAGATGCTTAAATTCTGTGTTACCTCTGCATTTCTCTTCAGTTCACACTTGATTTGTAGTTTACTCCTTCACAAGCAGTTTGTGTGACATGCTAGATACAGCTTGCTTTTGTGTGTAGTCTAGTACTGGATATTAGGAGGAAGTTCTTTACAGAGAGAGTGATTTGCCATTGGAATGGGCTGCCCAGGGATGTGGTGGAGTTGCCGTCTCTGGAGATCATAGAATCAGCCAGGTTGGAAGAGACCTCCAAGCTCACCCAGCCCAACCTAGCTCCCAGCCCTAGCCAATCAACTAGACCAATGCACTAAGTGCCCCATCCAGTCTTTTCTTGAATACCCCCAGGGACAGGGACTCCACNGTCCGTTCAAGAAAAGACTGAATGAGGCACTTGGTGTGATGGTCTGGGTGATAGGTTGGACTGGATGATCTTGGAGTTCTCTTCCAATCTGGTTGATTCTATGATTCTATGGTATCAGTGATCATGCAAAGTATTTACTGGAATAAATCTGAAGTAGCTCAAAATGTGGAGGTACTGGAAGTTGGTGGGGAAGAACAACTGTGTGACGTCAGCTTTTGCAAGATTTATGAAGGAAGATCTCTATTTCACTTTTCTAAATTGGTCCGTGAAATGTATCAAGTGATACATTGGGAGATTCAGAACCTGTGTATGTATATAGGGGCATATCTGTCTATCTGTGTTTGTGTGTGTGCATGTGGTGGGTTTTTTTCTCTCATCATCTGTGTAGGCAGAACACATGTAGGTACGATAGGCAGAGATCAGAGAGGTAAACCTTGGTAAAGTCATTGCTAGTTCTATGTAGTCTTGTGTATGGATTCCTCAAATTCAGTCCTCTCTGCACAGCCGAACCTCTTCTACCATTGCAAGTGTTCCCTCAGAATTTGTTAAGCAGAATATCCCCTTCAAGGTCGGGTGGTGATGATGATTACATTCATCTTCACTGGTGAGTCAATGCTGAAAATGTCTGCTCTTTGCCTCTGTAACAGAAGTGTGCTACCTCATATTCCTTATTGTTCTGCTCCAAAGGTGGTTGAGAGACAGATGCAGAAAGAAAAATGGCAAATTTGCTTTTCTTTTAAAATGCTGCACTGGAATTAACTTAGAAAGGAGGAAGCTTCTAAATAAAAGTTATTACTAACAATGCCAGCGGGCTATTTACAATTTCAATATTAGTTTTGAGGACAAGATATTCACTTCTGGTGTTACCTGCTGGTGCTTTACTTTAGACTTAATATATATCAGTGTTTTATGTTAGAGAAGTCATTATGAGTAGAAAAAGGAAAATGTTTTTGTTGATGTTATTTTGAGTTTGGTTGATAAAAGACTATAAAATATTAGCCCTTATATTGGTATGAATTTAAGATTCCTCTCTTCATCAGAATGACAGTGTTGAACCTTGCTGTTAATGTGTTGAGGCTGATACTGCAGTGAGATTGGAAAAAAATCCATTAAATGGCATTAAAATGCTGTCATTTCTATGGCTCTAATTAGCGAGGGACTAAAATCTCTGACTTGCCATTTTAAGGCTTTTGTTAAAAGTGCTGTTTGACTTAGTGCATGCTTTGGGAATACTGATTTTACCTGTCTCTAAATGTATAAAGGAGCTGCAGATCTTTGCTTGGGGCCATCTCCTCTAGAATGGGGAAGCGAATTGGTTTAATTTCTTAGATTAACAAGTACAAAACCCATTTGAACATATTTTAAGTATCTTAAAATAAGAGTATGCCTTTTAAATAAGGAGATTCCTTGCTCCTCAGCAAGCAGAGTACTCTAAGTGATGTTAATGCCAGGTATTTCCATCAAAAGCTAGCTGCCTTTGTCTCAAAGTCTGTTACACTTGCTTTCCTGTGCTGGGTGACTTGGAACTGTTTTGACTTTTTATTAGAGCTATATCAGAATACATATGCTATAGCTCTGTCAGTGATTTGATGCTTAGTTGAGTGCTGTTAAATACAAAACCTCTTAGAACAGTCATAATAAAACTGTGAAATACAGTTTAAAAAAGGATAAAAGGGCAGAATTCTTTATTCCAGGTGCTGCTAGATAAATTCAGAGTGCTTGTTGATGTTACTGAGAGGTGCACTTGAAGCTGTGACTAGAAATGATGAATGTTGCATTTTTGCAAAAGCATCACATTTTGGAGTCAATTTAAAACTTCTCAGCTTAAAAAGGAAATTTTTTTTCCCACAAAGCTTATTTTATCTCGTGTTCTTACAGTTTTGCAAGACTTGACACATTAAAACTAAATAAGCTAAGCTACCACAATTTTTTACGTGCTGAAAAGGTTCAAGGTTCTAAGGTTCAAAAAATCAATTTGTGAAAGTGTTTAATTTCTGCTGAAATACAACATATGTATTATTATGGCATGCGTGTGTAAACTGTAATGTATTCCTGTTATCTCTCTTTAAAATGATGATAAATGTAGAAACCTTCTGGTTCAAGGTGTATAAACACACAGACAAAACACTACAAATCACCAACCCTTTCTCTTTGTGTTAAGGACAAAAGATAATTGCACATAATGTCACGCAGCACAACTCTTCCCTTTTTTTTTTAAAAATTTTTTATTTTTAATCCATTCCAAAATACCCAGATGTTAATTTTAGAATATTTTCTGCTTTTCTTCAGTTGTGAATCTGCCCCAGCAGATGTGTACCACCTCAGTGTATAATTACAATGAGAAAAGGCTACCATTTTTATTTGTGACTCATAACGCTTTGTCAGCTCTAAGTGCTTCTTCCTCAGGAGATAAAATAGTTCACTACCTCAGAAAATATTCAAAGCAGCAAGTGGTAATGTGTAGTATCTGTGCTGTTCCTGAAATAAGAAATCAGCAATAAGGCTGTCTTCAGTGCCCTGAAAGCACTGCTGTCTCTTAATGAGCACTGTTTTCAAGGTTAAGGGCTATAATCCAAACTCCAGTGCCATCAATGCACCTTGAGCTGTTCTCTCTTTATGGCCTCTGGCGATAGCTGCTGCCTAATAGATGGTGTTTTGTCACGTCGCTGAAGAGTTGTGCAATGCATTTCAGATTGTTTTGTTGCTTTTGGGCTTCATCGTAGCATCTTTAAATCGGCAGTTAGTCATGTGCAGGGGAAGTTTTGGAAAGATCACAACAAATGCGTACTCTGAGAAGGTGTCTATGAAGTAACCGCTAGTCTGTGCTGCAGCACACCGCGGCGTTGGAGATCCTTTGGTGTGTTTAGGTTACCTCTCTGAACATGAAATCTTTTTTTTTAAGACTTCTTTTTCTCCTTGCTTATATTGTTTCCATGGTTTTAGACTCTTAATTTACCATGATCGGTATGTGTGTAACCAGAAAGTGTTGGCTTTTGTAATGGAAGCTTATACACTCTCTAAGCTATAATCATGAGGCATAGTTGTAGTATACCAGCACTACCTGCCCTAATTGTGAAGATCACAGAATCACAGGAGGTTAGGGGGTGGAAGGGACCTCTGGAGATCTTCGAGTCCAACTCCCCTACCAGAGCAGGACCATCGAATCCAGTGCAGGTCACACAGGAACACATCCAGGCAGGTCTTGAAAGCCTCCAGAGAAGGAGACTCCACAGCCTCCCTGAGGAGCCTGTTCTAGTGCTCTATGCCCCTTACAGTAGATGATAGAATGAGTTTCGTTCATTCATGTGATGTAGAACAAGTAACCTGGGATCATGCTGGGTTTGTGCAGTTTGTATTGAAGTCCACATTGCTATGATTTGGTTGCTCTTAGAGCCTGAGCCAGCTACATGAAAATTAGTTTGGATATATGTCTTTGTGTATTGCAGTCATCTTCTGGTGATGTAGAAACAGCCACAGTAATCAAAGACCTGGCTGTTTAGAAGAGCATTCTTCCAGAAAGATGCCTCTTCTTCTAATACCTGTCTTGCAGGAAGGAATCTGTACAGAGGAGCATGCTAACAGTGAGTTAGTGAAGAGTAAAGAGGGATACTGAGATACTAAAATTAATGCTGAGGCCGTGGAGGGAATATCTTAATTTTCTTTAAAAATGTGCCAGCTTTTTTATTCTTAGGAAGAGTTTTATTCAACAGCTTAAGAAATACAGAAGGATAAATTTGCAGTATTTGTTCTTCACTGTGCACATGAAACTCCCTGGGGTGTTACCATTTCATGTATTGGTATTCAGATTTTTTTTTTCTTCCATAGAATGTTGTTAATGACTCTATTTTTTACCTACATGCATCTCAAAAATATGCAGTGGAAGAGAAGCAATCCTCTTTCACCTTATAATAAATGCTGTAGAATCATTGTCATATGTATTTGTTATTCAGATGAGAAAGACATTTCAGAAAAACAATGGCTTGGGTTTATTTTTGTTTGTTTCTACTTTTGCATTTGAGTATTTACAGTGACAAAAAACAAGTAAAACTGCTTAAAAATTGACGAAAGGAGTTCATTAAATGTTGTTCATTTAATGTTTGTTCCTTTTAGTAGATGTATACATCATATAATTGCCCCTTTGAAGGGCATGGCTCAGAGCACATTGGGATGGTGACAAGATTGTGTGATAGTTGTTCAGTCCATTCTTTCATGTTTTCTCTGATTCTTTTGGTCCTGCTGAATTGAACAGGCCTTGAACAGAGAATTTCTTGCACCAACTCTACTATTTGTTGTAATTTGAGTAGTAATTGTTAAATAATTTCCAGGTGCTTTTTGTAAATATGACAGCACTGAGCAGGCATTTTCCTTCTGATTTAATGCCAGCAAAATTAAATAGATGCTTTCAGTTTGGTCCTTTATGAACAAAATATAGATAAGGTTGCCTCTTTTCTGTGAATCACATTATCAATTCTACTAGTCGGTCGTGACTGTGCTGGAAGAGGTGTTTAGCAAAACTTGGTTGCTTAGCAATGAACATCGTGAGGATTAAATGTTAAAGCTGCAGTGTATGTATTTCTGAGTTACAGTATCTTAAAATCAGAAATGGGTAAACAGCTTTCTATTCTCTCCTGAAGTGTGTGTTCATATTCAGTTCTCTTTGGAGGGAATGTAACTCATTCCAAGCAAACATTAAAATTTCAGTGATGCAATCTCATTGTTTATGATCTGTGAGATAAGCTTTTCCATCTTTGTGAAAATTTGGAGGTACACTGACTCATTTCTCAATCTTGTAGTTATCAACAAAATTAAGTGTTAGTCAAATTATGCTTTTTTTTTTTAACATTTGTTCTGGTTTTGCTTGTAAATGTTTGAGGGTTTTAAAACGTAGCCAATTAAGGAGTGTGAAAACTCCTTAATGCATCTATACTACCATTAAAAAGTGTACAGTATAAGAAATAATGAAAAGGATAGTTTTGTGTACTGATTATTAAGTGGGTTTTGTGTGTGTGTGTGTGCATGTAAGGACAAAGTGAGCATAAAGAGAGTAGGACAATAGGGTATTTGTAATAGATCACCTATTGCTTCCATAAATAGAGCTCACCTAAGATACTCCTGTCCAAAGACTGCCTGGAAGCTGTCATTTTATTCTACATGAATAAAATACAATTCTTCCCTGGCCTTTCTCGTATTTGAAGTGCTTAACTGGAATTCAGAAATAAACTGAGGCCAAACATGGTTTCAGATATTGAGTGGTACAGAGCAGAGACTTCAGCCTTTTCAAAGTGGTACTGATTGAGTCTAGATCACTGCCATTGCCAGAGGCAGTAACTGACAGGCTTGTTAGATCACAATACTGACCCACTGAAAAGAGATTATCTGGTCTGTAGGGATCCTGGGCTCCAGAGCAGGATTGCAGATGTATTAAGAAAAAGAAAAAAAAAAAAACAAAACAAAGAATAAACAACAGCAAATGCAATTTGAGGATAAGCAGTAGCCAGTTTCTGTAGCTGTACCTTTTCTCACCGTGAGAGGCTGGCTTGCTCAGGCACAGGGATCTGAATCACAGTATATCTGCAGTGCTCATATAGGGCTGTAGGTAGTTCAAATAGTGTATGGAATGGACTCCTCAGGGCTGTGAAGAAATGAGGGAAAGACCATAGTGCTGTTTTTGTAGCTGAAGCATGATAGTACAAGTCTGATTTCTAATGTAGAGGATGTCAGGATGGATGCTGTGTTAAAGTAGTGATAGCTGCTGCTGTTCTCTCTTGCCCACTTCTTCATTCCATTATTTTTGCTGACTTAGGAGAAACACAACACTCCTTCCACCCTCAGTGCCCTCTCTCACTGGTCACTGGGAAAACAATTTTTTGTAGTTTTTGTGGTTGTTGAATTTCTTGCATGCTGGCTCAGGAGCACTGAGATGACCCTCACTGTCTGAGAATCTTAACCTTATGCATTTGGGAACAAATTCTACAATGTCCTGAATCTGTGGAAGCAGCAGAACAGTTAGGTTGTACAGATGGAGCAAATAGCTAAGGGTGGAAAGGCTTTGGTGCAAGCTGACTTGTTTCCTAAGAGCTCCATGTGCAAAATCACAGGGTCACAGAGGTAGTCTCTGGAGATTGCTTCCCTCATTTTCTGCAGCATGGCAGCTGATACTGAACCAGATTATTTATTTGACAAAATTGCCTCTCCAGAAATTTTCTTTGTGTGCTGGGTGTTTAAAGAATATGGAGGACAAACTCCCTCCTTTTCCAGAAGTTACAATGTCTATGTACCCTGTCCTTTTTTGTGGAGAAGCTGTGATCTGGCTTGGCAGAAATGGCTGTAGTTGGTACAGACAGGACCTTTTGACTTCTAGTGCTTTCCTCACAAGATCCTAGATGGCTATAAAGAGATTTTATAAAACACTGGGACTTAGTTTTTAAGTAGTTTGAAGATAATAGGGACTTATTTCTTTCTGGGCAGATTTTTAATGCCCATCTCAAATATTTCAAAGCTAACGGTAATCACTACGTCACAGACCTGATACTTTCCACTGCTATGCAAGAGAGGAATGAGACAGCTAAAATTTCCCTACTTAGTGGCTTTCAACCAAAGCCTGACATGAATGAAAAAAAGGCAAAAAAAAACTCCAAGATGAGTCATAAAAGTGGGTGTTTCCACAGAGTGAGCTTTCACAACAGATTCACCAATCTATCACTAGCAACCAAAGAATAGTAAACCACAGCAGAGGGCTGGCAGAGAGCAGTCCTAGAGAGACAATGCTGCTTCCTAAGACTGGCTGTACTTGAGCTGCTTTCTTCATTACTGCTACAGAAGTGAGTATGCCAGCAGCAGGGACAGAAATTACTCGTAGAATTACATTTCTTCATATTTCATCTTTTAGTTCAGGATTACTTAGATCTGACTATGACCAAACTGTCTTCTTGTTAAAGTAAGATCTTACTTTCAGGGAAGGACAAATGAAATTTATGATAAATTGCTAGCTAATAACAGAAAATTAGAGATATGTATGTGGAATTGGGAAAATGCCAGAAGATGCTGAAATCAGTTTATATACACATAAAATATATTATTTTTCAGCTGAGAAAGAGGGGAAAAAACTAAGAGCAAAACTTGTATAATTGTAATTTACGAACAAAAAAAGCTGAAAAATCTAAATTCTGTGAATCCTGTAAAAAAAAAATCATATTATCTGGATGAGACCAATTAATTTAATTTTCAGTTGGGAAGGAACATACTTTGCTTGTAGTTTTATTTTTTTTTAAAGCCATCTAAAAATTGGCTTAAATAATTTGTTGAAACAAACCAAATGGGGAAGTTAACAGTAAATCTGAAAATGTAACCTCCTTTTTCTTCATCATAACATCAAGGCTGTTTCCAGTCTTAAGAACCCTTGGCTGATCATTCTTAGGAGCTGTCCTCTGGCAAAGGGGGTAGGATATTTCCTAGAGGTGGAAAACCAGGCATGCTAGGTTTAACAAAAGCCCAAAATGTTTTTGTGCCATGTTGGGGAAAAAGAATGGAGATCTTTACACCTGGACCAACAGGATCAGACTGTTCTTTGTCCAGTGCCAAAGCAGTAGTGTCATAAATCTGGAAAACTGTGTCTTACTGCAGGTATTGTAAACTATTCCTTAGTTGCAGTATTTTGTCAGCTGAGGGTGCAGTGTGTTGATAAATTGGGGTTTAAAACTTTTTTTAATGTCCATTGCTTCAATTTTGGCAAGGTCCAAGTTTATATGTGAGACCTAATTAAAATCCATTCCATCTTAAGCTGATTAATACATGTATGTTGGCAAGTACTGGGGTTAATAAATGTACTGCTGTTAGTGCTGTGTGAGAGAAAATCATCTCAAATGAAAACAGAGAGTGCTGTAATGATAGAGAAGTATGTAGAGGGACACTTTTTGATAGTTGCTGTTCTTTAATATTACACAATCTAAATCTTGCCTAATCTGAGTCTAGCCTCAGCCTAACTAATCAACATTGGAATTTCCATTAAAATGCAAGGAAATTGTGTTTTTATTCCATATTGCATAACAGACTCAGAATGTGGTGGTTCTTTATTTAAAATTACGTTGGTTGACAAAGCTTGACCCTTTAGGGTGTTATTTTGAGACAGAATGTGGAAGTATTTTCTATAATTAGTTTGGTTTCCAAATGAAACTAGGCTTTTGAGCAGCCCTCTCTGCAGTGTGTGTGTTTGTATGTGTGTGCGTGGCAACAAAGGCATGAGCAGGAGTCAGCCATTACATTTGACACTGGAGTAACTTTGAGACCATTAATGGTTATGGATCAGGCTAGACACCTTTGCTTTTCATGCTTACTTTAGAACTGCCAAATTATAGCAGAAAATCAGAATCATAGAATGATTTGGAGTGGAAGGGACGTCCAAAGGTCATCCAGTCCAACTCTGCAGTCAGCAGGGACATCCTCTGCTAGAGCAGCTTGCTCAGAGCCTTGTCAAGCCTGGTATCTTCAGAGATGGGGCCTCAGCTACCTCCCTGGGCAACCTGTTGCAGTGTTCCACCACCCTCATGGTGCAGAACTTGTACCTAACATCCAATCTCAGTCTCCTCTGATTTCAAACCATTGCCTCTCGTCCTTTGCAAACAGTACCACTGCAGCCTTCTTGTAGCCCCTTTCAGGTACCAACAGGCTGCTATTAGGTCTCCCTGAAGCTTTCTCTTCTCCAGGCTGAACAACCCCAGCTCCCTCACCCTATCCTTGTAGCAGAGGTTCTGCAACCCCCTGATCATTTTTGTGGTCCTCCTCTGGACTTGCACCATCAGGTCCATGTCCTTCCTGTGTTGAAGGCTCCAGAGCTGGGGACAGTACTGCAGGTGAGGTCTCATCAGAGCAGAATAAAGTGGCAGAATCATCTCTCTCCATCTGCTGGCCACGCTGTGGCTGTTCATTTAATCAAAAGAAATTGTAACTCAGACTGTGCTTCATTAAAGAACCAGGCTTATATATTAGAATATTATGGGTTTTTTAATTCTAAACCTTTTTTTCCCTTCCCACTGTACATTTAATGACAGGAGTAATCCTCCCTTAGCTGCTCTAAAGATGGCACAAGCGATTCAAACAGAATGTGAAAGGTCTTTATTCCCAAAGGAAACAAAGCACACAAATAAAAGTTCAATCTAAAGCATTTACCTAAAATTGTTCATTTGTAAACACACATATTCTTAAAATATGTACCTTTAGTAGGTAGATACTTTCCAGTATCACTGAAAGTGTGGGTTAAAGTTGATTGTGTTCCAGATTATGTCTGCCATCTCTCCCAGTACGGAAAATTACCACAGCCAAGTGAGATACATAAGTACAGATCATAAATTAAGAGTGCAGTCTTAGAGAATGTTACTGTGGCCAGTTTAAGGTAATTGCTGTGCAAGTGTTTCACAGCTTGATAATCTTTGTTTCATTTTGAGACAATTTCATGGTTTTGTTAGGCTGATAGGGGCCTGCTTTGGAGATCCTTTTAAATTTTTTATGTGTTTGATGATCAAATTTTATCACCTTTCTAGACCTGTTGTTTTCTGAAACAGTCCCATTGGGAACAGAAAGGCAACACTTAACATAGGGAAGCAGTCAAGGAAGAAAGCTTTCTGGGACGAGTGGTCTTTCAGGGGCAATGATTTTCAGCATCTTACTACCTAAAACCAAAAGGATATGAAAACTTGGAATGAATAAGCTCTGATTTATGTGTGTGCTGGTGGTTCTTTCAGTTTTCTTTTGTGGCTTTTGCTTTGTAAAATGTTTTTACTAGTTTTCAGGAAAAAAAAAAGATAAATTTTTCTAGGATGTAATATTTTGGGGGACATGTTTATTTTACATCACTGAATTAGTATATTCATGCACGTCAGCATTTCCATTACTCTTCTCTTGATTTCAGTATCTATTTCACTCTACAGGAAAAAAAAGGATAAAAATAAATAATAAAAAGAACAATATCAGAGATGCTCTTCCTCTGGCTACATTAGACACAACTTTCTCCCCAGGACAGATTCCAATACTTATTTTTAGTCCCTAGACTTGGCATTGCTGGACATCAAAAGAGTTACCCTGTTGTACATTAAGGGAGTATTTCTCCTGTTATTTGCTGTTTTGGAAGACCACAGTAATTAAATTAGAGCCCCTGTGGTCTTTTGGGGAGATGGGAATCATATGTTTGAAAAGGTTTTCAATACAAATGTATTTGATACCGTCCTGGATATAAATAATTCATGGACTTGGTAGAGTGCTTATGCTCTTTGGAGGGGATTTTCATCTTCTTTTAGTGATTAGTCATAGCCTGAAGGAGTGGAAGAGACGTGAGAGGAGACGAAAAAGGGGCACGAAAAAGAGATACATGTATTATTAGTTACACTAGTGACCAACCCCTCAAAAGCATGAGTTAGGCTTCTGATTTTTTTGGTGGTTTTGTGACTTCTTTTTGGATGCATGAGTTGCTTATTAGGAAGGAACATCTTTGACCAATCTGTTGTTCCAGTGCCAAAGTCGTGCCTATTTCATATCACAAAAATTCTCATAGGAGTCCTGGGAAAGAGCTTTTCATATATCCAGGGCTTGTATCTGCAATGTTTGTCAGAACACAAAGGCAACTGTATTGGAAAACTGCTGTCAGTGCTAGCTGATTCTTATGTCATTGCTGTTTAACCAGGATCACACTTACACCTCTTTGGACTGCATTTTTGCTGATAAAATTATTAATTATTTTGGTAATCTTTTTTTCTACAGTTACCTGCATTTATATCTAGGTCTTTGTTTACCACTTTATCTAAAACATGGATAGCTGTATCACAGAATCACAGAATGTTAGAGGTTGGAAAGCACTTTGAAAGATCATCCAGTCCACCCCTGCTACTGGAACAGGATCACCTAGAGTAGGTCACACAGGAACACATCCAGGAGGGTTTTGAATGTCTCCAGAAACGGAGACTCCACAGCCTCTCTGGGCAACCTGTTCCAGTGCTCTGTCACTCACAGTGAAAAGATTTTTCTTTATGTTTAAAAACTTATTTCCAAAGTCTCCATGATGCCAGTTTGGTCCTTCATGGGTCACTTCAGTCTTCTAGTTTCTCAGACCTATCACTAGAATTCTTTGAACAAATTTTCTTCTGGTATAAGACAAAAAATTTGAGTGTCTGACAAAGTGCACTATTACCCATCCTTGACTTTGGAATGTTCGGTGCAGGAGGTATAGTAAACAAAGCACAAGATGATTGCTGTGTAGAACCTTTGTGCATCTTGTAATTGACCTTTACATGCAGCAGGCAGCTTGCAGTCAACTGATCAGTTCCAAGGGTAAACCCTGAGTGAAGGAGGTTGAAATGGTTTCTGTTAAATTTTATGCAGACTGAAACTCCACATAGCCATTCCTGATGCAGGCAGGTGGCTCCTGCAGCAGAATGCTGTAAATACAGGTTTCTACTTAAAGTGCTGGGTCACCCCTTTCTGTTTTATCCTTTAAGTATTACTGAGCTACTTCATTAATTCTAGCTGTAAGTTTATTGCATTGAGAAGTGTAATATTTTTTTTTTGTATGTAGAGTAGCTAGGGGAGGGAAAGAGAGTTTAATTCCTGATGAAAGAGACAGCATAATTATATGCTATATTATGATCAATTTTTACACAGAAATGTGAATGACTGGGAGCCTCTACTGACTTGTAAACAGAAATCACTATAAGTTGAATATTTCACAGAATTTGTCTAAAGCTAATTGTTTGGTTTATGTTTGTGTTTTGTTTTTGTTTTTCTTTTTTAAAGGAACTTCATGTCGGTGTTGTTTATGCCAGAACATAGTAAGCAAGGCAAATTAGCTCCCACCTTGTGGAAACATGATGCAGTTGAGTATGAATTCCAGGTGGCTTTGGAAATGAAAGAGAACTGAGCTCTGGCTGGAAGCTGAACGTGATGACGGCCTGGTCTATGGTAGGAAAGCTGAAAATGGAGAAGAGGCGCTCCAGAGAAGACAGAAACGTGGAACAAGATGCTGGGGAATGCAGTGCTGAATCTGAGGAATGGACGAGCTCAGAAAGTGAACCTGAGCAACCATACTTCAGGAGCAGCTGTAGCAATACTCAGTGGAGAGAAAAGGAGGTTTCCACTAAACCACATCGGCCACTCTGTCGGTCTCCTTGTTTGGATCGCCCAAGCTTTTCGCAGAGCAGTATCACACAAGACTTGAAGCTAGACGAATGCAAACCAAATTTGGACAAGGAATACCAAGCTAAAATGGATTTTGCTTTAAAGCTTGGGTATGCAGGAGATCAGATCCAGGCTGTACTGAATAAATTGGGGGCGGATGCACTCATCAATGATGTTCTGGCAGAGCTTGTGAGACTTGGCAACAAAAGCGAATCGGAAGGACAAAGCGGTGCCAGCAGTACCACTGGTACTCTGGTGCCAAGAGGCCCTTGCCCAAAGGAAATAGCAAGCCCTGAATTGTCACTTGAAGATGAAGTTGTGGATAACAGTGATAACTTGAGGCCAATTGTCATTGATGGAAGCAACGTGGCTATGAGGTAGGTCTCCCTGTCACAACATTTGGAAAGAATAAATCACTAAGACATGTATGAGAAAACCCAGGATTGGTGGCAAAGTCATTTTAAGACATGTAGTATATTTACACTGAAAATACACCTTTCTATGGACTCTTCAGTCCAGGTTTTAATTATGCTGTTACTCCTTTAGATGTAATCTGTATTCCAGTTCCCCTCTCCCCCTTTTCTTATCTCTGTAGACAGATTTCTAAGGATATCATAACTAAACATTGTCTTCTCTTATGTATCTGCTTATCTATGATTGAGGCATGCCTAAACTATTTCCTGAGAGGATTTACAATCTGATTCTTTAGTTTGCTTTATGTTTAGCAAATCAAGATAGGCTCACCTGTGAGGAATAATAATTAAGATTCTTAATAAAGATTCTCCTTAGTTTCTATCAAACCTCTCAAGAACTTTTTTCCTCTGCAGAAACATCTTAAGCTGTTTTAAAAATGACTCCCTTTTACTTCAATGCTGTTTTAGAGACTCCTTTGTGTTTCAGAAAACAGAATTTTGATGGGAGCAGGGCTTAAACAATTTTGAGAGTTACTCTTTCCCTTAAAAAGGCCTAATAAAAAGTGCAGAATATTTTGTATTAGAAAAATGTGGATTTTTTTAATCTAGGCATTTAGAAGGACCTATCACCCATGACAGCCAACATCATTCATTCTTTTCTTGTTATTGATAACTTTTACTTTATTGATACCATGTAAGGTAAGCTCAGTTTATTGGGGAAAGTGGTTTTTTTTTCATTTGCTCAGCTAATAAAATGAAGAAGTAGAAAAAAAATCACATTTACTTGGTTTTGCATTGGAGATAGTGGAATTTCACAATTTCTGAAGTTTTAAGTAGCTTTAATCTTGTGGCTGAACAGTTGTTTGGGTTTTTTTTTTCCAGTTTCATAAGCTGGTCTAATCAAAAGAATTAAAAGGTTTACTTCTCTTTAGAGACTTTGTATTTCCCTGATATCCTTAGACCAGAGCAGTTTTAGAAGAAAAAAAAAAACAACCCAGCAAAAACTAAACCAAATGATAACTTTTGTCCTTGCTGTTTCTGAAACTGCTGCATGTTCTTCAGCCATGGGAATAAAGAAGGATTTTCCTGTCGTGGAATTCAGCTAGCTGTTGATTGGTTTCTGGAAAAAGGACACAAAGATATCACTGTGTTTGTACCTGCATGGAGAAAAGAACAGTCTCGACCTGATGCACCAATTACAGGTAATAGATCAAGATTTTCTTTGACCCTTTGGTTCAAAAAAGTATACATGACTTTATTGTTTCAAGAGGAGTGCAGCCAGCAGGGCAAGAGAGGTGATCCTTCCTCTGCTTTTGTGAGACCTCACCTTGAATGCTCTGTCCAGTTCTGGTGTCCCCATCATAAGAAGGCTACAGAGCTGTTGGAGCAGGTCCAGAAGAGGGCCACAAAGACAATCCAAGGGCTGGAACACCTCTGCTGTGAGGATAGACTGAGGGAGCTGGGGTTGTTCAGCCTGGAGAAGAGAAGACTGCAGGGACCTTATACCTTCCAGTACCTGAAGGGATCCTACAAGAAGGCTGGATAGGGACTTTTCATAAGGGTGTCCAGCAATAGGAAAAGGGGGAATGGTTTTAAGCTGAGGGAGAGTAGGTTTAGTCTGGATTTTAGGAAGTTCTTCAGTATGAGGGTGTTGAGACTCTGGAACAGGCTGCCCAGGGAGATTGGAGTAGATGATCTCTAAGGTCCCTTCTAACCTAAGCCATTTTGTGATTCTGATGGGTGCTACAGACTGGGCTGTGGATGTGAAGTTCATCTGAAAACACAGGTTTCACTGGTGAGGAAACATGCCTGCACCTGGAAGCAGTGCTGGTTTCTTGTAACTTGACTGGATCATTTCACCACTTTTGAGAAGCAGCAGTCACATTTTCCCATTGGCAAGCTTTGTTAAGCATGCAGGAACTCATTGTTAGTTGCTGGGTGAGTGTAAAGTAAGGAGTATCAGACCAGGGGCTCATTCAGTAGGATCACTGTGAGCATACAAGAGGCAGCATGTGTTTTACCATGGAAAGTACTTCTGTTTTACTCCAGGCTATCAGGAAGGCTATTGTAAGACAGTAACAACAGAGTTTTTGATGTGTTCACAGGATGTTAGGCATTGGAAGGGTCCTCTGCAGATCTTTGAGTCCAATCCCCCTGCCAGAGCAGGACCGTAGAGTTTAGTGCAGATCTCACAGGAACACATGCAGACAGGGCTTGAAAGTCTCCAGAGGAGGAGACTCCACCTCTCTGGGGAGCCTGTTCCAGTGCTCTCTGATCCTTACAGTAAAGTTCTTCCTCATGCTGAGATGGAACTTCTTATGTTGTAGTTTACATCCATTGCCCTTTGTCCTGTCACAGGGCAAAAATGAGCCAAGGCTGTCCCTGTCCCTTCCTGACACCCAGCTCTCAGATATTTATAGGCATTTATTAGATCCCCTCTCAGTCTTCTCTTCTCTAGACTAAACAGCCCCAGGTCTCTCAGCCTCTCCTCATCAGGCAGCGCTCCAGTCCCATCATCATCCTTGTAGCCCTCAGTTGGACTCTCTCAAGTAGATCCCTGTCCTTGTTGAACTGGGGAACCCATGCAGCATTTTAGATGGGTCCTCACTTAAGAAGTCTGAGCAAAGGTACATGGCTGCTTACAGAGGAGTAGAATGGTCACAAAGCTGAAGTATTGAAGCAGCACTTTGAAATAAAATGGCACTCTGCATCTAGGCATTATTTTAGTGGTAATGGGAGCTTGTGATGATTTGGGAGTTCCCTTCCCCCCCGCCCCAACTTTATAAAATCACCCAGACTAGACTCAGCTGGCTGGAAGTTAAGGATGAAGCTCTATTTACAGCTTAGCACAATATACAAGCAGATATATACACAATAGACAGGAATATTTACAGAAATATACAAGTTAAAGGTAATACAGAAACACAACACCCCTCCCAGAAATCAGAGACCCCAGGAGGGGCTCCCAACCACCCTTCCACCTTCTCTCCACCCCTATACCTTACCCCAAGGTTTGCCTTATGCACAAGGTGAATTTGGAGGATGGGCCAGGGGGGTTAGAAGGAAAGTGGTTAGTGAGGTTACTTGGCAGAGAGGAGAGGACCCACTAGCTCCCAGAGAAAGACCCAGAGACTGTGTTATCTATGTTTTGTATTCTTATTCTTACCCATCTCAGCAAGCCTGTGAGTGCAGCAGACATCACCATTGTTTTCTTTTCACAGCCTATAATATAATTTTCTCCATTAAAATATTCCAATTAGCCTCGAACCAGCACAGAGCTGTACATGGCTGTAATGAGAAACACTTTGCCAGAAAAGCGAGCCAGAAGTGTCACGTTTCAAAGGCTGCACTTCCTCTTTTTAAAACTCTTTTAAAAGCTGTTCAACTCCACTTATTTTACAGATCAAGAAATCCTACGTAAATTGGAGAAAGAAAAAATTCTTGTGTTCACCCCCTCTCGAAGGGTTCAGGGAAGAAGAGTGGTTTGCTATGACGACCGATTCATAGTGAAACTGGCTTTCGACTCGGATGGCATCATCGTATCCAACGACAACTATCGGGATCTTCAGAACGAGAAACCAGAATGGAAGAAGTTCATAGAGGAGAGGCTGCTGATGTATTCTTTTGTGAATGACAAGTATGTTGTGTTGGTTTTTTTTTTTTTTTCTTCAAAAGGAATTTGCTGAATCAAAATCCTCAGTAAAAACTCACACTCTATTTCTGTCTCCTTAGGTTTATGCCTCCTGATGATCCTTTAGGACGTCATGGTCCAAGCCTTGAAAATTTCCTGAGGAAAAGGCCAGTTATTCCTGAACATAAGAAACAACCGTGTCCTTATGGTAAGTGCCCAAGTCAGGTGGATTGGGTATATTCAGTGGTGGATGAAAGGAGCTAGTAAGTGATGCCTTGCTGTTAGTGGTGAAAGGAAAAAAGAAGCCATTTTTCATGTAGTGATAGGACAAAGGACAGTGGTTTGAAGCTAGAGAAAAGTAGATTTAGAGTGGATGTTAGGAACAAGTGCTGCAGCACGAGGGTGATGGAACACTGCAANCAAACCATGTTACAGCTGTTTAGTTTTATATAGCATTGTGTATATTATCAGCACTGAAATCATGAGCCAGTAGGAAGAGAACTCATGTATCTTGCTCTTGATGCAGTGATATCCATGGATACAGGTAGCAGAGTCTGTGGCTGCCTGTACATACAATAGATATATATATATATAATAGATAAAGATACATAGAAATAATTATTCTTTAGGGAGTCAATACAGGAATGTTACTATTGAGAAGTGGAGAAAAATGCAAAGAGAAGAAGCTAGCAACTTGTGGTTTTGACTACCTTTTGGTTTATTTAACCTGCAAACACTTTTCTCTTCCAGGTAAAAAGTGCACCTATGGGCACAAATGTAAATATTACCACCCCGAACGGGCAAACCAGCCTCAAAGGTCAGTAGCGGATGAGCTTCGAATAAGTGCCAAATTATCTGCTGTGAAAACTATGAGTGAGGGAGCCTTGGCCAAATGTGGCACAGGGCCGTCCAGCTCCAAAGGAGAAATCAGTTCTGAAGTGAAACGCATTGCCCCAAAACGCCAGTCAGATCCAAGCATTAGATCAGTAGCTGTGGAGCCTGAGGAAAAGTTGTCAGTAGCCCGGAAGTCCGAGGCCAGCTCTGTCCCGTCACTGGTTTCTGCACTAAGTGTACCAACGCTCCCTCCACCAAAAAGCCATGCAGCTGGTGCATTAAATACGCGTTCTGCAAGCAGCCCGGTGCCAGGTTCCTCACAGTTCATGCATCAGAAATCCTCACTGGAGCATATGTCCAGTGTGCAATATCCTCCTATACTAGTCACCAATAGCCATGGCACCTCAGTTAGCTATACCGACCAGTATCCCAAATATGAGTCCTTGGGGGACCATGGCTATTATTCCTTACTCAGTGATTTCTCCAACTTGAGCATAAGTAGTATCCGTAACACAGATTATTACGGGGCTGATATGGACCAGGGGATGTATTCTAGAAACTCAAGCCCCTGTCCTGACAGTTGCTTAAGCCATACAAGTAATGATTCTTATTCCTCTTACAATGACTTGTATCTGGGTGTAGCAGATGCCAGTCCAGAAGACAATGTGAAGATCCACAGACTGCCATCACAAAATCGTCTTCAGCCTTTTTCCCATGGTTACCATGAAGCCTTAAATAGAGTTCAGAGTTACGGAACTGAAGAGCCTAAGCAATCCCTTCGCAAACAGTCAGTTTCCCACTTAGGGCTACACGCCCAGCATCCAGTTGTTGGAGCACGGTCCAGTTGTCCAGGAGAATACCCTGTGCCTCAAAACATTCATCCATCAACTGCCCAGCCAAGCCGTGCCTTGGTCATGACAAGGATGGACAGCATTTCTGACTCACGGCTTTATGAGAGTAACCCCACGAGGCAGAGGAGACCACCCCTCTGCCGAGAGCAGCATGCTAGTTGGGATCCACTGCCATGCGCCTCCGACTCCTACACTTACCACTCGTACCCATTGAGTAACAACCTCATGCAGCCGTGTTACGAGCCTGTCATGGTAAGAAGCATGCCTGAGAAGATGGAGCAGCTCTGGAGGAACCCCTGGATTGGGATATGTGGTGAGCCGCGGGAACCTCACATCATCCCAGAACATCAGTATCAAACCTACAAGAACCTCTGCAATATTTTCCCTCCAAGCATTGTCCTTTCTGTGATGGAGAAGAATCCCCACATGACAGATGCACAACAGCTGGCAGCTATGATTGTTGCCAAGCTAAGAACAGGGCGTTAAAGCAGTTACAGCCTCCTCTGGGTAAACGGAACTACGGCATACAGGACCTGCAGGAGAACTCCAATGAAGGAGGAAGGGGCCAATCCCTTGTAAATATTTTCTACTAAGATAGTGTGAAATCCTGTACACAGTAGCAATCCTATATATGCTGAGGCACTATCTAAGAGGTGATTGTATTGTAAATTTCCAGATTTTCAACCTAGGGATTTTTAATAGTATTTTATAGGAGATGCATACCTTGCTGCATGGATAGCTCATTAAGAACTACAGCGTCACATTCGGTGTTCCTGAACAACTGTTAGCAATTATATTGCATGTATTAGTGTACACTTTTCAATTTGCTTACCAATACCTATTTGGCCTTTAAAGGTATGCTCTATACACACCCAGATGACTTGTAGGGCTTCAGCTTTGTCCTTTGACACTGCCTACCAGCATGGGAGATAGCAAAGAAAAAGTAAACTTGACAAAAATTCAAACACTCAAATTTGTAAAAGGAAGAAAAAACAAACCCTGATTTCAGCTTTCAAGTGTCAATATTGTTGCTGGTACTTGAATTTCAAAACTGTTCCCCAGAAGTTTTGAGTATCTATTGTCCAGTACCTTGGCTCGAGCCAATAGAAGCCAAATACTTGATTAAATTGGGACCAAAACTTTTAAGGAGTGTGAAGGCGTGAGCACCGCTCAGTAAACTCAAAGAAGTTTAACTGTAGCTTCTCTCTTCAGAACTGCCTCTCAGCAGCTGCTGGCCCAGATGTCTGGACAAGCTGAAAGTTAGTTGCCAGTTTTATCCCAGCTGATGGGATTACTCAACCTGGATTTTAACGTGGAAGCTCATCCGTAACTACAGCCCTTCCTCCAAGGGCGAGGCTGCTGCCTGAGCCAGCCCAGTACTCACCATGGCTGTGCAAGATCCGCTTGAGAAGGGGCTGCTTCCTGAAGAGAGTTGCTACAGCTGGGCTTAGTGGCAAAGCTGGCCTGGTTTTTGCTCTTCAGATCCACGCAAAAGGTGTGCATTTGCCTCATGAAGGCTTCTAGAGTTCCTGTTTCAACAGGTGAGCTAATTTTTGTGTGGCATTGTTTGCGCAACCGGTACCTTGCTCAGGGTGGGAACCTTTGTAGCTAAATGTCTCCAAAAGAGGCGTTTATTGTTTTTTTTAAGCTGCACTGACTGGACGCCCTTTTTTGACTCCATTGTATATTTCAGCATTTCCAACCATGACTAACTCGACAGGGCTCGAGCTAGGACTTGTTGACTTCTACTGTAGTTTTTTTCATGAAAGTTGAGAAGGCCTGGTTTATGGCCTTTTGTTTCTTCATGAGAAGGTGTGACACTGCCTAAATGTTTCTTACTGTGAAACACACAGAACGTGAGGCTGCAGTCAGGGTTGTTTCTGGTGTTTTGATAATGGCTTGCATGCTGCTTTCTAGTTACCTTGTCTGTCTGAGGAACAGAGTTTCTATCATTTCCTCCACTTGTGTTACTGTAATGGTTGGGTCGATTCAAAATTATCTTGTGGGCTCTTTACCATGTGCAAAGTACTTTCCTGTCATATTGAATTAAGGAAGAAAAAAAAAAAAAAAAGAGTAAAGAATCACCACTAAGGCACAATTAGAGAGATTTGAGACCTGTATTATTCTGCACAGGATCAATATCCTTGTGCTGGTGCAGGTAACATCCATAATGACCGTGTCATTATGTATTTAAAATCAGCTAACTCAAAGGTGATCCTCTTTTTACACCTCACATTTAAAAATAATAACCTAATGAGTTGGTTATCATCTCTGTTAATGGGGGGAAAAAAAATAATAATCAGACATTTATAATAGTTGGGGGAACCAAACTTAATTCTTGACTGGTTTTCAAAAACATTTCTCACTGACCAGCATTTTCCATTTTTAATTTGCAATTAATTCTTCTTCTCTTCTCTTGCATGGTATATAAGCAGCTGAGAGCAATGCCTCAAATAACCAGAAATGACCTTTTGTTTGTTGATACAAATTGTATCTCTTTTTTCTTGATTGTATAAAAACTGTGTATAAAATAATACTACTACTAATACTACTAATACTAATAATCTCTAGATTAACTTCAGTATTAACATTTTTTTTTCACCACAACATTTGTGACACTGTGTGTCACAGGGAAGTAGCCCATGAGTAATTATGGATCTTTTATTTCAAATGGGCACTTGTAGTTTATAGACAAACAAAGGACAACTTTTCAGAACAGGTTTCTTATGTGCACAGATGCTGTGTGTACACCTCAAGCATTACCACATGGTTATCTTTAGTCTTATTTATTAAAGCAGATACATTCTTGCACTGAACTTTGTGTACAAAATGTTGCTGTTGGCTCATCTGCATGTGTTAAAAATGTACCAATGGGATTGCTAGAGGCCCGGCTTCATTCTTAAGGGATCCATTTATCAATTCTTTAGGTATTAACTGAAGTTTGTTGTGCACTCACCGTTTTTCCATCTTGCATGGAATTAAATATTTGTGTGTAGAAAAATGTTCGTTCCCTTTTTCTGCAGTTCTAGAGATGAGCTGTTGTAAGGAGGGTCAGTAAGGTGTTTTTTGATGTTTTCTAACGTGGAAAACTGAGCAGAAATTTCTGTCTGAAGTGTTGGGTGGCTTATGGAGACACTCATTTCTGTAGGATTTGTCTAGCCCTTTTATTTTTCTGTCTTACTGATAGGATAATTCCTTTTTAAGCAATGGGAATGCTATGCCAATACAAACCCAGCATCCTGTTTCCCTAAGGCACTTTGGAGGCAAATTGTCTTGTTTTTATTTTTTAGACCCTCTCAGCATCCATCATGTGCAGAGTTACAGACTGGGCAGCGTAGCCTCGTGGAAGTAATTTGCAAATTCTCTTGCTTGTTTAGGTTCTCCTTAGAGGTAACACAGCTTTTGTATGTGATGTAGTCCTTCCCAATCAGCACCTTTTAAGTGATTAATTCAGTCATCCACATCTGTTTTTTCAGGTATGTTTACAAGCCAGTTCAAAACACTGACACATTTGTCCACTTTCAGCTCATAAGCTTCGATTTCTTCTTACAAGGAAGAGTTGCTCTTACTAACTAACACCTGCTCACAACTGTCTATAGTGTAAATAGAAGACTTTGTATAAGTGCTCTTTTTGAGAGCATGGTATTTAAATGTTTTTAAAACTGTTAAGAGAACAGTTCTAGAAATTATATTTTAATAAAAATCCATGAAATTAACAACTCTAGGTGAGGGTGAAAAAAAAAAAAGAGTGGGAAGGTAAAATCCTGGCCTGCTGCAATCTGTAAGAGTTGAAGCAGCAGGCTCGTGTGCTTTCCTGGAGCCAGAGAGTTCTCTGAGAGTTCTGATTTAGCTCTGAATTTGTCAGTTTAAAGTGTAGAACCTTCCATTCATGACTCAATGATCAAATGCTTTTAAGTTATTTAATGTTGTTTTGTTTTTGGTAAGAATGACATGTCAGTAATATATTAAATTGTACATATCGATGCTTTCACTCCCGCTTAGTCCTCTTTGTCCTATTGAGCTGCAGTAGTTGGCTTTATCCATTTGTAGAATTAAACATTTAACTGTTTAATTGTTGGTGTAAAATTTTATAAATCTCTTTGGGTTTTTTTGGTTGACCCAAATATAATGTAAGTCTTAATGACAACCTGAGTGCAAATGGGTGTGACACCAGTCTGTGGTATTGGTAAATCCCTGTGGTAGTAAAGCGTGCGCTGCTCCAGTTGCTGCTGCATGTGACTCATTCACTAGCACTGAGTCTGTCCTGCCTCTCTGAAAATGCTTTCACTCCACACTTTGAAACAGAAGGTGTGAGTAGGGTTGCTTAGAACAAGCAGAAGGAGCCACATTAAACAACAAAAGCAAGTCATCCATCTAGGTGAGTTCCCCCTACATGCTTTTAAGGCCTGTTTGCCTCAAACTGTGCGTTTTGAAACTCTCGATGATGTCAGAACACGCAGGGAATCTGGCCAAAGAGTTCGGTGGTGACACACAGCAGGCACCAAACCACAAACAGGAATGCTTCACAGGACATATTTTGACTAGTGGTAAAACTCCATGCTAAAGAGAAGGAACTGTCTGTCCTGTGAGGCTTTGCTCCACAGAGTGAGATTTTACTTTAGCTTGGCTTGCCAAAAGTTTACCTGAAGTAATGTAGTACTAGAGGACACCTCACAGTCAGATCATTAGGTCTGGCCCTTATTTCTGTGGTGAGCTTTAATAATCCTCTTGGCTGGTCTGTGTGACAGAGCCCTGCTTACTTCTTGCAATATTTCAACTGGAAAAGGACAAGTGCACCCTGACGTTACTCTCATGCCAGTGTTTGGTTAGCCTCTGACCAGCCATCACACAGCATCTTTGCTTTTGGTCTGTGGTATTTAAAGTGTAAATGGAGAGAAGAATCTAAGAAAAATCCAGGCTCTTACCTGTCTCCCCCCCTCTGCTCTGTGTTAAAGGTTTGCACAATTATTTAATAATATGAAACATGTTATACTTTATATATATATATATATATATATAAATTGCTTATTTAATAAAACTGAGAGCCATTGGATTGTTTGTTTCTAGCTTTTTATTTTGTAACTTGTCTTTAGGCAAGAGCTCCATAAAAGCTGCTTTATCCCAAACAGCTGTTGTGATCTGTCCAAATCATTATTTAGTGTTTATAGCTGAATTACTGGAAACCCCCAGGTTCTGAAGCCATGCATAATGCTCACTCTGTGCTTAAATCTGTGAAGGAACAGGGAAAGTGTTTGGCTTTTCTTTTAAAAAAAAGCAGAGGCAGGAGTACTATTTAGGTCCTCTGCACTGCACACATTTCCTTTTGCTACTCAAACCCTTCATCATTTCCTCCCTGCTGTGGGGGAGGTGATAGGATGCCTTTCATTGCCTTTGCTTTGACTCCAGCCTGTTAGGGGGAGGAGAAGTAAAGCTAAGGAAAAGAAAGTGAAATACAAATTGCATCTCTACTGGCATCTGCCTGAACTTGTCACCCTTACCACTACCTGGCCAGGAATCAGCTGCTGCAGAAGACTGCACCAAACCAATCAGATAACCTGTATGACAGTTGCTTTTTCCTGATTCTAGGCCTTTTGTGTTTAATTTTCATCTTGAGTAAAGCACTCCTCAGTACTACTCCTCACTCAGTTCCACAGGATGCTCTTCCTGCTGCAGTTTTCTACCCAAAACTGCAGCCTCTGGGTAGAGCTGAAGTCCCTGTTAGGAATAGCTGCCTTTGGGAATGAGAAAGCAGAGTAGTAACTTCTTCCTGGCTCTTCTTTATCCTAGTAAGGTTCCACTACTCTGCCCAACTCTTACAGTGAAAAAGCAGAGAAAGCCAAAAGGGGCAACAAGCCACGAAAGCAGTGAGCCCAGGCCTTAAATGACTCAGCAATTCCTATTGGCATGATTTACTCTATACAGTCCCAGCATCTATCTCCAAAAATTCTCTTTTGGAGTTTTTCTTCAGATAGTAAAACATCTGCCTGGACAGATTAACCTGCAGGGAGAAGGCAGCCTCAAGGCAAAGAAAAATCATTTAGGGGCACATCAGCTCTGCTTTGCTGTTCCCCACCCAGGGCAAAGAGTCATTAGCACATTGAGAACAAATTTTACTAAGTAAACCTTTGCCACACGACCTTTTCCTTTTTGAACTGTTTTGTTTGTGCTGCCAGAGCTCAGCAGTACCAAATGCAGTAACTGGGGACTTGCTTTTGAAGCCATTTGAACAGGCTGGCTTTAAACATCCACCATCAGCTGTGCAGTACTTAGTGTGTGTTACTCACACTAATGCTGTCATTCCCCAGGTGCTCACCAAGCAGCTACAAAATTGTTCCTCCTGTGCATTAATCATAGAATGGTTCCAGTTGGAAGGTTCCAAAGCTCATCCAGTCCAACCTCCCCTGCAGTCAGCAGGGACATCCTCCACTAGAGCAGGTTGCTCAGAGCCTTGTTGAGCCTGACCTCCAGGGATGAGCAACCTGTTGCAGTGTTCCACCCCCCACCCTCATGGTGCAGAACTTGTTCCCAACATCCAATCTAAATCTGCTCTCATTTCAAACCATTGCCCCTTGCAATCACTGCAAGTGTTGCAAACAGTCCCTCTGCAGCCTTCTTGTAGCCCCCATTAGGTACTGGAAGGCTGCTCTTGGGTCTTCCTGGAGCCTTCTCCAGGCTGAACAACCCCATGCTCTTTCAGCCTGTCTTTGTAGCAGAGCTGTTCCAACTCCCTGATCATCTCCATGGCCTGACTCTAGCCCTGTGCCATCAGGTCCATGTCCTTCCTGCACTGAGAGCTCCAGAGCTGGATGCAGTACTGCAGGTGAGGTCTCACCAGAATAAAGTAGCAGAATCCCCTCTCTCCATCTGCTGGCTATGCTGCTTTTGATGCAGCCTAGGATGCCATTGGCCTTCTGGGCTGCAAGTGCACACTGCTAGCTCATGTCCAGCTTCTCCTCCACCAGCACCCCAAGTCCTTTTCTGCAGGGCTGCTCTCAAGCTCATCACCCCCCAGCCTGGCTTGATATCTGGGATTGCCCCAACCTAGATGGGAAAATCAGGCAAACACACGGCACAATATTGGCATCACAGAGACAGGAAGGGCTCATCAGTCTGGCTAACCAGGAACAGAGGACCTAGAGGACACTTTCCAGAGTACCTGAGTGAAAGAGAGCAAAACCAAGGTCCAGACAGAAGCTTTGCCTTCAGTGAGGTCTATTTATTAACCATGGAAAAAAAAACTAAGGAACACCACAGGATTCTGTAGTGTTTTGTGTTTGGCAAACATTAGCTGGAGTTAAAAGTTCACAACAGTGGTTAAGCAGGACAATGATTACTACGTCTGGACCTTCCAACACACCACCTTTATAAAAATACTTACTTTACATGGTAAAAAACAAAAACAAACAACCCAGAAAACCCAGTAAATCTTCACAGAAAAAAAAGAGAGTCTCTTGGAGTGGCTCCTTCCCCATCACCAGTTCTTCCAGACAACTTGTCCTGTGCAGTACTGAAAGCCACAGAGCACTCTGCTGCCTTAGAAGAGTTGAAGGCCACTTTTTATTTTATGGAAGTCATTCTGGGTCCACAACAATCCTCCTGACACAGGAACATTCAATTCTGCAGAGCTGTGAGAGAGAGAAATAAAGCACATAAGCATGAGCTAATTTAGCTCACAGCACCAAGGTAACTTTGGTAGCACTTTTAAAGCTGAAGGAGTTTTGTTTCCAAAACAAAATGTTACTTCTCATTTTCAGCTCTGAACCTTCAGCTGCTTTGCAAAGAAGCCACAGAAAGGAGTGCACTGACAGGGGCTTTAAAGGAAATTGTTTGGTGACACCCACAGCATGCTGAGCAGTTCCTGATTTTAGAAGGTGGCTCAGTCAGCCAGGCATAAAATCCCTTTTCATAGCAGGGGTTGCCCAGTTAGGGCAGAGTCCCAGGAGATCCCCTAAACAGGGACTCACTTCCATGGCTTGCTGACAGCAGATGAAGGACAAGCAGGGTTGGTTTTGTGTTTGCAGACAGAAGGCAGTGTCAAACACAAAGAGCAGCTGGAGAACACACAGAAACCTTCCTCTACCCAAAGCCTTGCTCTGTGAGAAATGTAAACCTTGAAGGACAGTTAAGGGTTCATCATTTCTGTTTGTGTTGCAAGAACAGTCAGGGTGAAAGTTCAGGTTTTTAGCAATAAAACCAATCTGTGAAGGACCCACCTGAAGCATGGTATCTGACACTGGGAAGAGAAAAAGGGAAAACCATAGAATGGGTTGGGTTGGAAAGGACCTCCAAAGGTCATCTACAACAACCCCCTGCAGTCAGCAGGGACATCCTCCACCAGAGCAGACTCTGCTACCTGTATCCATGGATATCACTGCATCAAGAGCAAGATACATGAGTTCTCTTCCTACTGGCTCAGGATTTCAGTGCTGACAATACACACAATGCTATATAAAACCAAACAGCTGTAACATGGTTTGTGTAGTTATGAATCAACTTCCCTAGACAGACACCAGAAGAAAAGAGCCAAAAGCTGTATTACCCACAAGGTACACCTGGCAATCCTGCATTTTCTGCTGTACTGCTTTTATTAATATGTGTATGAAGGGTATGAAAATGGATATTTATAGTGCTTGGATGGCAACAGGAATCATAGAATGGTTGGGGTTGGAAAGGACCTCCAAAGGTCATTTAGTTCAACTGCCCTGCAGTCAGCAGGGACATCCTCCACCAGAGCAGGTTGCTCAGAGCCCTATCTAGCCCGACCTTGAACAGCTCCAGGGATGGGCTTCAACGACCACCCTGGGTAACCTGTTCCAGTGTTCCATCACCCTCATGGCAAAGACCTGTTCCTTACACCCAATCTAAATCTGCTCTTCTCTCATTTCAAACCACTGCCCCTCATCCTATCACTGTAGGCCTTTTGAAACAGTTCCCCTGCAGCCTTCTTGTAGGGCCCTTCAGGGGCTGGAAGGCTGCTCGTGGTGTCTCATGCAAGTTTTTCACCTTCCATGTCCCCTGTGCCCAAGGAGAGCTCATGCACACCCAGCCACAACCTAGCATCCTCCAGGACAAAAGCATATTCCCTGCCTACTCATCTGTCTAAGCTCTTCAGCACACACTAAGCATTCCTCTCACCTTCCTGCTTATGCAACTCATCCTTAGGACAACAAAACCCACTCATCCATGGCCTCTGAATGACGAATCCTGGGTTTGAAATGCCACTGTGATCTCTACAAGTCAGCAACAGCACCCTCAGAGGACTCTGCAAATCACAGAATTATTGAGGCTGGAATAGACCTCTGAGATCATCAAGTCCAGCCTATGACTTAACATCACTTAACACCACCTCAACTAGACCACGTCATTAAGTGCCACATCCACTCCGGTCACAACTGGCCAAATTTGCCCCTGCTGTTAGGCAGAACTGACACTGGAAGCAAAGAAAAAGCTCAGGTGCTTATTGCAAACCCCAAAACCTATGCCTGGGGATGGCAGCAGCTATTCAAAGCTTCAGTGGTTGCCACAGCAACACAATACAAACTGACAAGACACAAGGACCAGAAAACCCACCAAAGAACACAACCTTTTGGGACCAGGGAGGAACTGCAATGTTTTTCCAAAGCATCACAGGAACTTCTGCCTCATGTTAAAACAAGAAGTCTTATGCCTCATGTTAAAAAAAAGTCTGAAGAGAGAAAAGAATTCCTGCAAAGAAGGCTGAGATGTTAGGAAAGTTTCATTTGTACGGCAACTTTAAGCTATACACCCAGAACTCAGTGCCTCTTCCAGATGTTCAGTACTGCTGTAACTGGATACGCAGCAGAGGCTGCTGCTCAGGGCTCCTCAGAGACAGATCATTTCTCCTCTAAGTCAAAACACTTCTCAGACACTCCCTGTTCAGAGGAAACACTGCCAGAGGCCTTGCAAACGAAGCCAGCACAGAAACATCACAGCTCTCACACCCACTGTAAGGACCCAGAGATCCTCCCCTGGCTGTTGGAAACTGTCCTGAACTCAGCCTGCCAGTGGGGCAATTTTTCCTCCCCTGTGCTGTATGCTCCTCATCATTCATGACTTCACAGACCTGTGTCATTCCCAGCACAGGGACCCAGGGGACAGACAGTGACATCATTCTTTGCCTTTACTGCATGAAGGTTGCCAAAAGCAAGCTCAATACAGCACATCAGCCAGGATGGGAGGGATGAAGCTAGAGCATTGCCAAGCAAAATAACGACCCTTGATCACTTGGGATCGAAGGCAGAAAGCTCCTTTTCCATAACCAGTGCTGAGTTGTCCTCCAGTCACTTGCCATCCATTTTTTTTTTCCAGCAGAATACCTGCAAAGACAGCTAATTACATGAGAGTGGGGTACAGCCTCAGCATTCACTGGGTTTGGTTGGATTCAGCTCTTCTTGAACTATATTGCTTCTCTGAGACACAGGCCACTCTGTTGTGACAACAGCACACCTGTCTGTGGGAAAATGTTAGGAGGAAGTTCTTTACATTGAGGGTGATGAGGCACTGGCAGGTTGCCCAGGGAGGTTGTGGATGCTCCCTACCTGGAGGTGTTCAAGGCCAGGTTGGATGAGGCCTTGAGTGAGCTGTGCTAGTGGGAGGTGTCCCTGCCTATGGCAGGGGATTGGAACTGGATGATCCTTGAGGTCTCCTTCCAACCTTACCATTCTATAATTCTATGAAAACCTGCACTGCAATCAGATGCATTCAGGACATCCACTCATTAGGTGTCTTCAGCTAAATGTCCTTTCCTTGGTTTCTTCAAAATAGCTGTGGAAACCACAGGACAAACAGTCTTGGGCACTTGGATATCAGAAGATATCACATGGACAGAGGAATCAGTGCACCCTCAGCAAGTTTGCAGATGGCACCAAGCTGTGTGGCACAGGCAACTTGCTAGAGGGCAGGGATCCATCCAGAGGGACCTGGACAGGCTGCAGAGGTGTGCCCAGGCCAACCTCATGACATTCAACAAGGCCAGGTGTAAGGTCCTGCACCTGGGTAGGCACAATCCCAAGCACAGCTCCAGGCTGGGTGGGGAATGGCTGAGAGCAGCCCTGAGGAACAGGCCCTGGGGGTCTGGGCTGATGAAAAGCTCAAGATGAGGCTGCAGTGTGAGTGCAGCCCAGACAGCAACTGTGTGCTGGGCTGCAGCAAGAGCAGTGTGGGCAGCAGGGCAAGGGAGGGGATTCTGCCCCTTTGCTCTGCTCTCCTCAGACCCCATCTGCAGTCCTGTGTGCAGTTCTGGAGCCCCCAGCACAGGAAGGACATGGAAGTGTTGGAGCCAGTCCAGAGGAGGCCACCAAGATGCTGAGAGGGCTGCAGCAGCTCTGCTGTGAGGACAGGCTGAGAGAGTTGGGGCTCTGCAGCCTGGAGAAGAGAAGGCTTCCAGGAGACCTTAGAGTAGCCTTCCAGGATCTGAAGGGGGCTACAGGAAGGCTGGGGAGGGACTATTGACAAGGTCTTGCAATGCCAGGACAAGGGGCAATGGGTTTGAAGTGGCAGAGGGGAGATTGAAAGTGGATGTTAGGAGGAAGTTGTTTGCAGTGAGGGTGGTGAGACACTGGCACAGGTTGCCCAGGGAGGTTGTGGCTGCTCCCTCCCTGGAGGTGTTCAAGGCCAGGTTGGATGAGGCCTTGAGTGACCTGTTCTAGTGGGAGGTGTCCCTGCCTATGGCAGGGGGTTGGAACTGGATGATCCTTGAGGTCCCTTCCAACCTTACCATTCTATGATTCTATCTATGATAAGAAGCAATCAAAACAAATATTCCACAGCACTGGAATGTGTGCAGATAACCAAATTCAGCTGCATGCACAGAGACTGCCCTGGGCTGACAGCTTCACCTGTTCACCCTAATCCACCCTGCAACAGAAAGTCATTTCTGCAAGTAAATCTTCCACCACTTCACCCTGAAGCTGCCTCCACAGTCCTCTCTTACCTTCTTGGATTCCAGCTATCTCCTGTCCCTTCCCTAATAAATCCAGGAACCTCTTTCTCCCCTCAGGAAGGGGCAAAGTCTTCTCCATAGGAAAAAATCCCAAGCTTAGCACTAATTGCTTCCATAAGGGAGAAGAGGAAGCTCCAGGGAAACCTACTATCAGCCTTCCAGTACCTGCAGCAAATTCTGATTAAAGCAAGTTTCAAGACAAATTTCCAATTCCTAGAAGCAATTAATTGAAAACTTCCCTGGCCATTTCTTCTTCCTGGAATTCTTTCACCTTAAAATATGCAAAGGCATCAGGTGGCACTCTTGGCAGAATAGTCTCAAGACAGCATGACAAAAACTGGAGAGAGAGTAGAAATTGGCTGTGACCTTTGCTATTTGAAGTCTCCAGGATGCTAGTTTTCCAGCACACCCCTGCTGTGCCTCTCTTAGCTGCTGCCACACTCCACCCAAGAAGTGGCTGAAATCTGGAGTTACCAAGAGGATGCACCTGGCTCTGTAAATTGGTTTGGTTTTCTCTGCAGCAAGAGCTCAAGAAGTAATAGCAGAAGTGTGACTACACAGAACAAGCAACACACTCCCTGCAGGTCTGCAATGCAGCAGTTCATGGAGACTCATTCTGCTTCTGTAACATCATCATGTGGCACTGCACTGCAGCAGGAACCAGCTCTGAGGTGATTGCCTCAGGAATTCAGCCACATCCTGCACGTCCTTTCCTCTCTTATCTCCATGGGATATGATGAGAACAGAATAATGTAGGTAAAAAGTGAGTAACAGCCTTAACCTCAACTGCAAGAGTGGTTTGAGTTGGAAGGGACCTCCAAAGCTCCTCCAGTCCAACCCCACTGCAGTCAACAGGGACATCTTCCACTAGAGCAGGTTGCTTAGAGCCTTGTCAAGCCTGACCTTGAAAAGCTTCAGGGATGGGGTTTCAACTCCCTCCCTGGGCAACCTGTTCCAGTGCTCTACCACCCTCATACTAAAGAACTTATTCCTAATGTCCAATCTACGTCTCCTCTCCTCTCATTTCAAATCATTGTCCCTCATCCTATCCCTGCAGGTCTTTGCAAACAGTCCCTCTGCAGCCCCCTTCAGGTACTGGCAGGCTGCTATTAGGTCTCCCCAGAGTCTTCTCTTCTCCAGACTGAACAACCCCAGCTCCCTCAGCCTGTCCTCGAAGCAGAGGTGGTTTCTGATGGCTTCCCCTTTATTAAAGCAAGGTTTCTAAACCAGCTTGTGCTGGTTTCACTGATGGCTGGTTCTATGCAACACCACCTTCAGCCTCTGCAAACTGCTACCATAGGAAGCCCACCCTTGCTCCCAGGACAGGCATTGCAGAAAAGCTGCAATTTTCTCCAGGGCAATCCACTACCTTGGCACCAGTGAATGTAATGGCAGGTTCCTCCTAACCATAAACCTCTGAGCAATCAACCCACACCAATCAGTCTGTCCCAAATTCCCTGAAATCACCACATTTTTTTTCATATCCTTGCAAGCACCTGCAGATAGAGGATTAGAGGCAAAAGAATCATAGAATGGTTTAGGTTGGAAGGGACCTCAAAGATCATCCAGTTTCAACCCCCTGCCATAGGCAGGGACACCTCCCACTAGAACAGGCTGCTCAAGGCCTCATCCAACTTGGCCTTGAACACCTCCAGGGAGGTTGTGGAGCACAGAATCACCCAATGATCAAAGATCACATTGAGTGATTCTGTGCTCCACAACCTCCCTGGGCAACCTGTGCCAGTGTCTCACCACCCTCACTGCAAACAACTTCCTCCTAACATCCAGTCTAAATCTCCCCTCTGCCAGTTCAAACCCATTGCCCCTTGTCCTGTCATTACAAGACCTTGTCAATAGTCCCTCCCCAGCCTTCCTGTAGCCCCCTTCAGATCCTGGAAGGAAGCAGACACAGATCAGAGATCCCAAACCACTGCTCTTATCACACAGAGTGTGGAATAAAAGCAGCAAGGATAAATTTTGGTGAGCACAGCAGCTGCAGAAATCAGGCAGCAACATTTTTGCTTGCTATGTCCTCTCCAAAAGCATTCACCCAGCTTGTTTAACCTCTTGGTATCAAGGGAAGCAGGTTTGGTCCTGCTTCTTCTACAGAAGTGTTGGAACCAATGAGTTCAAATGAAGTACTTGGAGCACCAGAAAGAGGAGCAGGAGGAGAGGATAGTTTCTTTTTGCCTAGCAAGCTCTGAGGTGGTTAATTTTACACTTCATTGGATGGATCAAGCAGAACCAACCCCCACTCTCCAGGCCTGAACTGCCAAAAGAACAAACCAGTCCTAAGGAGGATGACTGAAAGCATGGAGTAAAATGGAACTCTTTGGAAGGTTTAAAACCAGAAGCTAATGTGGAGACAACTCTGAATGAGTGAAAATGTGGAAGAGCTCTTCCCAATGCAATACTCCAGGCTGCATGACTGTCACTGCTACTTGCAGGTTTTGGAAGCTACTGTACTGGGCTCAACAACTCCAGGGGGAGAACCACTGATTATCAAGTTATCCTACCAAGTGTCTGAGAAAATTCCTAGCTGCCATTCATCTACATCCTGAAGGGTTCCTTGGATTAAAATACACACAAACCCATCTCCTACTGTGTATCTGATGAAACTGATCTGACAGTTTATGGCACTCAAGTTCCTTTGATTTCAAAGTGTTGAAATAATGACCCTATTAAAACAGGGTCATCCTTTTTCCTTCAGTGGCATGCTTTAATTGGGTAAGCTTCATTTAATAATAAAGATGATCTAACTAAAGCCTTACACAATACTACCATTAGTTCCATGACAACCTGTGCAGATCTGAGGTCAGATCCACAGCTTAAATTACCAGCTGCAGCTCTGAAAAGGTCACTGAGCAATGGTTAACATGCTGTGGCTGAGGAGCAGAGCCCCACTTGACAGAAGCTGAGTTTTTGTATCTGCTGAGCCTGTGCTAATAACTTCCCAGCTGCTAACAGCAGAATCTCAGAATCTTCACAGTGGTTTCTTCTAGAAAGGAGTGAAGATGGTAAGATTATAAACTGGCTTTCTCAAGGGATGCCATGGAAATCCAGCTTTGATGGCAAGTTACACCACTGCCTTTAACTTCCAGATACTGCAAAAGACCCAAGGAGCACAAAGTTAAAGTAAATTCCCAAAAGGGAATAAGAACAGCAGCAGCTCCATATAGCAGCTCTCAGACTTGATGACAGGAAAAGGTGAAGGAGACAAATGCAGAGAGGTAGGTGTTATCATAGAATGGTAAGGTTGGAAGGGGCCTCAAGGATCATCCAGTTTCAACTCCCTGCCATAGGCAGGGACACCTCCCACTAGCACAGGTCACTCAAGGCCTCCTCCAACCTGGCCTTGAACACCTCCAGGGAGGGAGCAGCCACAACCTCCCTGGGCAACCTGTGCCAGTGTCTCACCACCCTCACTGCAAACAACTTCCTCCTAACATCCAGTCTAAATCTTCCCTCTGCCAGTTCAAACCCATTGCCCCTTGTCCTGTCATTGCAAGACCTTGTCAATAGTCCCTCCCCAGCCTTCCTGGAGCCCCATTCAGATCCTGGAAGGCTACTCTAAGGTCTCCTGGAAGCCTTCTCTTCTCCAGGCTGCAGAGCCCCAACTCTCTCAGCCTGTCCTCACAGCAGAGCTGCTGCAGCCCTCTGAGCATCTTCGTGGCCTCCTCTGGACCTGCTCCAACAGTTCCATGTCCTTCCTGTGCTGGGGGCTCCAGAACTGCACACAGGACTGCAGGTGGGGTCTGAGGAGAGGAGAGCAAAGGGGCAGAATCCCCTCCCTTGCCCTGCTGCCCACACTGCTCTTGCTGCAGCCCAGGACTCGGTTGGCTGTCTGGGCTGTCTGTCTGGTGTTGAGTCTGTTCTTTCAGCTTTGAAGGAAGACTGACTCCTAGGGCTTCATGAAGTAGCTTCCTGTGGCACTGGTGAGTTGTCACAGCAACACAGGTAGCCACACTTCTGTCTGACTGCATCCAGCAGGAACACAAACACAGGCAGGCCAAGGCAGTACAAGCAAGCTGGGGGAGTTCCTTCTTCTGGAAGGGGAGGGTGAGAAGAGATTCTGTCTGATGCTGGGTTAACCACAGGACACAGACCTTACTCAGGCAGATTCCTGTAGTCTCTGTTTCAAGCATACAGTAAAGAGGCACATCTGCATCCAGCGGTGTGAAGCTCTCGGCACATTCACCACCCCAGTTAGGTGCAGCCAATTCCTTCCTCAGGTGTGACACAAGTAATCCCCAATCAACCACTTCCTGAGGCTACTTTCTCTCCTCATCTTCAGGCCTTCCCACTAATGCACTTCAAAGTGATTCAGCAAGCCACAGTGTTTTAGAATGACTCCTCCCTCCCATACAAGATTAGCTCGTCTAGGAAAAATGAGGTTGTGGGAGGCTAAATGACTTCCAAGGCTCCTCGCTCTGAATGCTTTCACTGCAAGGCCACAGCTCTTCCTACTTAAGTTATTCATCCCAGTGTCTCATCAGGCAAATTCTGCACCAGCTCTCAGTAGCTTGTTTTAGAACTCCTGCACTTCCAGATTAGCAATGGTGAGACACTGGCACAGGTTGCCCAGGGAGGTTGTGGCTGCTCCCTCCCGGGAGGTGTTCAAGGCCAGGCTGGACGAGCCCTTGAGTGCCCTGTACTAGTGGGAGGCGTCCCTGCCTATGGCAGGGGGTTGGAACTGGATGATCCTTGATGTCCCTTCTAACCTTACCATTCTATGATTCTATAATGCTGAGAGATCAGCAGATTGTATCTTACTGACAGCATCAGACAACATTGAAAGCTGGCAGCAGTCTGAAGAGCAAATCACCACTGCAAAGGTCCTTCCTGTACAACCTGCTCTAGGTGATCTGGCTCTGGCAGGGGGCTGGACTCAATGATCTCTCAAGGTCCCTTCCAACCCCTAACATTCTGTGATTGTGTGTGATTACTTGAAAAGTCCATGAGAAGCACAGTTAGCAGATGTCAGAGATATCAGTAGGCATCTGGGGCAAACTATTTAGTCAAAGGGGAGCAAAAGGAGATCTAATCCTTGATTTTTGACAGCAGGCAGTACAAGGCACAGAGAGACAAGCACATTTCATGGTTCAGTGGCATAGCTTTTCCCATGCCATTACTCACTTTGTATTGGGAGACTTCCACTCCTCTCTCACTGGCTGATCAAGCAAGGACATCATGGAATAGTTATCCAGCAGGAGGCCATCAGGGTCATCTGTCTGACCTGGGAGCTTCCCAATAGGAAAATCTTTCCATCGTACTTCCTCTGGGTAAGAACAGAACATAAACAAGAACTCTGAGATGCACAGAGAGACTTTCAGAAACCAAGATCCCCCCCAAGCCCACAGACATCATAGAATGGTAAGGTTGGAAGGGACCTCAAAGATCATCCAGTTCCAAGCCCCTGCCATAGGCAGAGACACCTCCCACTAGTACAGGTCACTCAAGGCCTCATCCAACCTGGTCCTGAACACCTCCAGGAGGTTGTGGAGGACAGAATCACAGAATGTGATCAAAGGTTGGATTGGATGGGATGTCAGGAAACAGTTCTGCACCAAGATGGTGGAACACTGAAGCAGGTTGCCCAGGGACATAGTTGAGGCCCTTTCCCTGGAGCTATTCAAGGTCAGGCTCAACAGGGCTCTGAGCAAGCTGCTCTAGTGGAGGATCTCCCTGCTGACTGCAGGGGGGTTGAACTGGATGAGCTTTGGAGGTCCCTTCCAACCCAAACCATTCTCTGATTTTAAACAGTTTGGAAAAGACCAAAACCAAACAAAGCAGTAACAAATACTCCTGGAAAAAACACTCCCAAAGTTCTAAGAGAGATGACTCCAGCAGCAGACTGGGAAAAGCAATCTGCAGTGGTTTGTCATTTAGATGATTCTGAAGCACATTTACTTCTGGCCAGGCCTAGAGGGCTAAGATGCATTTGCATTTCAATCAAAGTGACAAAGACTAAGTCTTACAAAGTTCTTTTTTACCTGCACTGATCTGCCAGGGAGACCCTTGCAGTGCTGCTCTTTTCTCAGCAATGGCCACCATGCTGCCAGAATGAGCAAGTCCTTCCAAAGGATTTGCTTCAGTGATCATCTCTTCTTCCTCTTCCACCACTTCTTCTATGCCATCATCTCTTTCCAGCACATCTTCTTCTTCCTCTGCAGTCTGCCCTTGATTTTTAACCTGATTGTCTTGCCTGGTCCTCCACTGCAAGCTCTCTATAGTGTAAATTTGGTGTTCACTGCCATCTGAAGAGGTGCCTGGGCTGGACACAGGCCCAACTCCTTCTGTGTAAACAGAAGTGAGGTACAGAAGCTTCTTCTGTGAAGAACGTGACAAGGGAGGTGTCATGATTGTGAGGATCCTAGAAAGGAAAAGGGCAATGTAGAAGTCCTAAAAGCAAAAACCATTCCAGATGAAGCTCTAGCCATCTGAGCAGACTTTTAAGTGTTTCCTCCAGGCCAGCTTGCCCACATATCTCCTTGAACAGGCAAATCTGATTACCCTTGATGGGTGGATGTTGGAGTACTCCCTCTCCACGGTTAGAATTAAGGACGTGAGGGACTCTCAGTCCTGACTTGCTGTTTCCATGTGAAAAAGTTCTCACCTCTTGAAGCAGTCACAGCTCTGCTATCAAGTCATATCTGACCAGGATGCTGCTTCAGTATTTCCCCAGACAACTTCCACTTTTCATTTTCTTCCTCCTCTCTAGAGGCCATGAGCAGATAAGCAGCAATGAGCAAGGCTTTATATGCACCTGCCACCATTGCTACTAGGTGCAAAGGATGGGAAAGCAACTACAACTCAGTGTATCACAAGGGAACTGGCCAAAGCTGCTACACAGCACTGTTTGCTGCCCATTACCGAGGTGACACAATGAAACTTACATCTGAAGAAGGTGTGGAGTTGCCCAGCAGGGAGCTTCTAAGCAGTTATCAGTCAGCCTGAGCCACTCCAAAGGAACTTTATGGAGAAACAGCTCCTTCTTGGACACCTGTTTGTTACATTGCTGTTTCCTCTTCCCTTCAAAGAACATAATAAAACCAGTAAGGCACTCCAAAATGATACAAATATGCCTTTCATCATAGAATGGTAAGGTTGGAAGGGACCTCAAGGATCATCTAGTTCCAACCCCCTGCCATAGGCAGGGACACCTCCCACCAGCACAGCTTGCTCAAGGTCTCATCCAGCTTGGCCTGAAACACCTTCAGGGAGGTTGTGGAGCACAGAAGTACTGAATGTGATCAAAGATCAAAGATCACATTCGGTGCTTCTGTGCCCCACAACCTCCCTGGGCAACCTGTGCCAGAATCATAGAATCAATCATAGAATTAAGGTTGGATCTCAAAGATCATCCAGTTCCACCCCCCCTGCCATAGGCAGGGACACCTCCCACTAGTACAGGGCACTCAAGGCCTCATCCAACCTGGCCTTGAACCCCTCCAGGGAGGGAGCAGCCACAACCTCCCTGGGCAACCTGTGCCAGTGTCTCACCACCCTCACTGGAAAGAGCTTCCTCCTAACATCCAGTTTCAATCTCCCCTCTGCCAGTTCGAACACACTGCCCCTTGTCCTGTCATTGCAACACCTTGTAAATAGTCCCTCCCCATCACTTTGCATCTTCACTGGAACACTCATCCCAAACAGGCTGGGGAATCCAACTCGAGTCCAGACCTCATCCCTGGAGCTTTTCAAGGCTCTGAGCAAACTGCTCTAGTGGAGGCTCTCCCTGCTGACAGTTGGACTGGATGAGCTTTGGAGGTTCCTTCCAACCCAAACCACTCTGTGACTGCAGAGCTGTTAAGAATGAGGTGATTTGTACTTCTCATCTGGAGGTCACAGCACTCTCCCAGCAGCAGAGAACAGACAGGACTCAGACACTCACCAGTGTTTACTTTGGCAATGCCAGCCAGCAGCTCAGCAATCCAGTCGATCAGGAACTGGGGCCGGAGCTGTGAGAAGTCAGAGCATTCCTTCAACTCCATGAACATTTTCTCCATCAGGATCTGTGTAAAACTCCGGGAAAGGAGGCCTGACAGCAAAGGCTGCCAAAAGCGGTACAGAGCCTCAGGGATCCTGAAGTGCCACACCTCTTTATTTGCTGCAATGAGAAAAAGAGAAGCTGAAAACAACTGTTCTGGTTTGGGTTTTTTTTGGTGAGCTATAAGTGAAGTATTTCAGTTTGTGTTTTAGCCTGCAGTGATAGGCCAAGGGGCAATGGTTTGAAATTAAGAGGAGAAGGTCAGCAGGGCAAGGGAGGGGATTCTGCCCCTTTGCTCTGCTCTCCTCAGACCCCACCTGGAGTCCTGTGTGCANCCTATTGAGGGCCGAGTTAAACAAGGCTCTGAACAACCTGATCTACTGGAGGATGTTCCTGCTGACTGCAGGGTGGGAACTGAACTAAATGACCTTTGGAGGTCCCCTCCAACCCAAACCATTCTATGATTTTATTCTGGGATCACTGGTTTTAAGGGTGTGTTCTGGGATCTTCACTGAACCTGGAACTATTATTCTTCTTATGCTGGGGATGTAAAATAAGCAGCAAATTGGAAATAACACAAGAGCTCAAGGAAAGCAACAAATACAATGCCTGATCTAATCATGTGGTAAACCACAGGAAAACCTACCTGGGTTGCTAATCTCTTTCCAGTTTCATCTTATTTCACAGATAATGAAAAGCTATTCTGTCTAAAAACACACTGCAAGAGAAGGAACATTGAGCAGAGCATGAATAAGCTCCTACAGTTTTACTACTCTGATATAATCAAAGAAATGTGAGGATCTTTCTTGGAAAATCCTCTGGCTGGTGTTTCCAAGAAGTCTCAGGGAAGCAGAGAAATTATCTTCATTGTCTCTAGGTACACAATTCCCTTGTGGATAACCCATGCAACTCCACATGTACAGACAGCAGCATACAACTAAGATGCAGCTGGTGAAGGAGGTTAAAAAAAATCCAAACTTTCAGATTTGCTTCTAACCTTGAGTACAGAAAAACTAGTGGGAGTTCATGAAATCAATTAACTGTTGCAGGTAAGGGCAGAGGTGGAATCACAGAATCATAGAATAGTAAGGTTGGAAAGGACCTCAAGGATCATCTAGTTCCAACCTCTTGCCATAGGCAGGGANGACATTTTGGCCTGGCAGCGTTCGGTGCTGAAGAGCTCTCCTTCCATGCTAAGAGATTTATGCAAAAGCCATTGTTAAGCATGGTCATAAAAAGGTCTGGAAAACAGGTCAAGCAATGTTTCAGAACCAAGACATATCAAAAACATGCAGAGAATGACAGATTTCAACAGAATGAGAAGACAAAAAGCACAGACCTGGCCATAACTAGCTACGCACTTTTTAACTGAATCGGTGCCCAAGACACTAACCTTCATGCTTGATATTTAGCATCTCCAGACACTCCATCTTTGGGATGAGAAAGCCATCATGGAGAAGAACCTCAGCCACTGTCTCCCTAGAGCAATCAGAGAGTCTGATTAATGCCATTTACTCCTTCACATATCAAAACACTACTTGCACCAGTGCTCGAACAAGTTAGAGAGCCAATTGCCTGGAATGATGAGGAGGTGATGCAGCTTGTTGTAAGGCAATGAAGTAAGCCAGATTTGGGCTGCATATATCCCACTAGACTTGAAGGTAATGTGCAGCTCTGCCAAGTGGAACAGAATGAGAACCTTGGAGAAAATACTTATTTTCAAGCTGAAGAGGCAAGCATCTCAGCATTTCAGAAGCACAAGATTTGCAGAGTGATCTGGGTCTTCTGCCAGCAGGCTGATCAAGATTTGAAGACCTCTGACCCATCTAAGTTAAATTTCAGAGGCAAGGCCACTCCATTGGCTCTGCCTTGCTGGCAAGGCACATTTTAAGGTGCAGCTCACACAGCTGTTCAGTAAATAAACTGCACTAGAGTCACAACTGCTCTTCCCTGCAGCTATGTGCTGGACATCTCCTGCTGTTACAGCTATCATGTGAACTTCAGAGGCAAATGGTCCAGCATGAGGACCACTTCAGCTCCTACTAAACTGGCTTCATGTAGATGGGAGGCTGAGGGGACCCACACAGGCAGGTTGAACTGACACCTGCAAGTAAAACACAGCAAGTAGAATTCCCACAACTACCCCAATATCAAGCTAGGAGACTCTCTTGAGTTCTTCTGTTCATGCTTCTATCCAGGAGCTTCTCTATCTGTGCAAAGATAGAGCAATACAATAAACACTTAATAGGATAAAAAAAAAAAAAAAACAATCTAGGTGACCACTTTCAAACTCTGAATAAATCCCACAGAAACAACTGTCAGACTCACTGGATTGGGAATGGTAACACCCACATCAAACACATATATTTTGGAGTAGATGGAGATTAGGAAGACATTTTTTGCAGTGAAACAGGTTGCCCAGGGAGGCTGTGGCTGGTCCCTCCCTGGAGGTGTTCAAGGCCAGGATGGATGAGGCCTTGAGCAACCTGGGCTAGCGGCAGGCAGAGAGGTTGGAACTGGATGATGTTGGTGATCAAACTCAAACCATTCTATCACTCTATGAATGTGACTTATTAAAATACAAGGACAGAAGCCTACACATTGCAGTAACACTGAAGCATCTTAACTGCTCATCCACAGTAACAGCTTTTCAGGAGAAGAGATGCTCGCAGAGGCACTTTTGGACTAACAGAAGGTGTTTAACAGAACGCGACAACTGTGCAGATTCCTCCCTGGCTAGAAGTGGTGCTGGAGGTGGAATGGTTACTTGACAAGTCTTCTCTACACCTGCCACACCACTTTCCTGTAGAAAACAGTCATGCAAAAAAAGGCTGCCACATTGTGGTGACAGCACCCTATGGCATTCCGCCCAAGCAGCTTAAAGCCACAGGTGAAATCCTGCTCATTAAAGTGTTTCAGAGGTGCCAGGCTGATTGTGGGAAAACAAACTCCTGGTTACTTGCCCAGGGGCCAGGCACACCACAAAGCAGGCCTACAGAGGCTCCCCCAACACGCTGCTCTCAGTATTTGCTGTTTACTCAGGGACATCCTTCCAAAGCATGAGAAAAAACACAGAGAAAGTACAGAAGAGGCCAACTATTGCCCTGCAATTTTGAAGAATTCTAAAGGTTACTGTGAAATAAAAGTCTCCACGAGGTTGTTGGGAGGGTTTTCAAAGACACTAGAGATGCTGACATCCCTTGGGGCCAGCATAGCTAAGTCAGGAACAACACCTTGGAGGTTGTTGACACAGGAACAACCTCATTAACACAGATTAACAACTCAGTCCTCTGAGATGTTGAGAAAATCAACCAATTGCTTGCTCCATGATCAGTAAAAAGGCAGTGCAACAGCTTTACAGGCCCAGCACTGCACCTTTCACCTCAGTTCCTTAACAGAGCTGTACCTGTTCTCTTGCATCAAGTCTTTGATCTGAGCCAAAATCCAGTCTACTTCTGAAGAGGAATCAGACCACGCTTCTCGAGACTTCGAAAGAGACTGAGCAGCCTGCATAGCCTGAGTGAAGGAAAACTCCAAGCATTAACAGCAGATATGCTCCAGAAAGGCACTGCTACAAAAAGATGCAAATGCCACAGGCACTTCATCAACAGCACTTCAAAAAACTCATACAAGTCCCCCTTCCTGGGGCTATATTAAGAATTAATGTAAGTCACGTCACACCGGGAAAAGGCAACAGCACCAAGGTGTCACAGTCCTGGCATCATCCTCCTGGTTCTAACCCTTTCTCTCCCTGGCTTCAGCACAAACCAAGACAGGCTCAGTTTGAACTAACTCCACCTGAAGGGTGGGGATGAGGTTGTCTCCTCAGAACAAGGTTCTGCCAGCCATATTATGATTACAGTAGGTCAAAATGTCAAATTAGCACAGCCATCCAGGCAACCTGTAATCAGCTGAGAGCATCTGATGAGTAGGAGCAATACACAAATCAGGCTATCAGGTTGTATCAAGAATGGAAGAGAGACTATTGAAGGTTAGTACTCCTCTAAAGTTAGTGGGCTTTTTTTGTTTGGTATATACCTTATCTGAGTATGTCCAGCAAGGTAGGACATGCCTTCTACTTATGCTCACAACCTACCCAAGAGGCAAGAAAGGGAGAAACAACCCAAGGGAGAATAAAATAGGATTCCTCTAGTGGTATGAAATAAATTCCTGGCAACTTAAGTCACACTAGCACTCAGGTATTTGGCTCTTCAGTTCAGGTAAGAATGACTTATGGCCCCAAGAAGGAAATGAGAAGAACCCAAAGTGATGATGATCAGACTGTGCTTACCCGAAACTGCTCATTCTTGTAGGATATCAGCACATCTCTGACTTTTTCTAGAAATAAACATATATAATTTAATCAATCAATCAATAATTTAATCAATAATTGGATCAACTGTATAGGGGAATTTTGTATCTGGCCAAGCTGCTTAGTTTTGCTGAACGCACACTCAAGAAAGACATCAATCAAATGAAGTAACAAATTCCATCACAGTATAACTGTGGCTACTGACTAGGATGCTGCATATTCAATAAAGATTGTATGCTACAAATTCAGTGAGCTGATACCCAAAAAGTAACTCACTGCAAGAGGAGGCTGCCCAGAGAGGCTGTGGAGTCTTCCTCTCTGGAGACTTTTGAAACCTGCCTGGATGTGTTCTTGTGCAGTCTGCTCTAGGTGGTCCTGCTTTGGCAGCAGGGTTGGACTCGATGATCTCTCGAGGTCCCTTCCAATCCCTAACATTCTGTGATTCTGTAAATCCACCATGGCCCAAAGAGGCCCCAAAACCTGTGCCTTTATACTTTGTCAGGGCTAGAAGACAGCATGACAGAATAGTAGGGGTTGGAAGGGACTTCTGAAGATCATCTGGTCCAACCCCCCTGCTAGAGCAGGGTCACCTAGAATAAATCCCACAGGAACACATCCAAGTAGATCTAGAGTACCTCAAGAGATGGAAACTCCAAAACTGACTCTCTGCACCCCTAGAAGAACCTAAAAACCTAATGTCTGTGGAGAAAACCTCACAGCCTTTGGGGTTTGGAATAAACCTGCTTTGTCTTTCTGGGAAGCTCAGTACCCTCTTCTCATTACTCTCCTCTTCAGACCAAAGCTGCTTGCCTTTTGAATTCCCTTGCACCTGCACAGATGCTAAGGTGCACCAAGTCAAGCATTCAGTGTTTCAAGACCTCATGAATTCAAGGATTGTGAATGAAAAGGTCTCAACTATGCAGCTGCATTAGGTAAGCTGTGCTAGAACAGGGAGAAAAACAGCTGACCCTGATGTGGTCATGACATGGAGCTGAAGTACCCTTTCCAACTGCTTTCTCTAGCCTGGGACATAACTAATCCTTGTGTCTGCCATTGTTCTAGGCACATTTACCATGGAACTCCTTGTGTTTCTCACAGGCCTTGTGCTGTGGGTTTGGCATCTCCCACACATCGTTGTCCAGCTCTGCATTTGCTTCCATCCCTTCCTGCTCCTCTTCATCCTCATCCTCACTTTCCTCACACAAATTATTACCCAGCTGACGGCTCCAATACGTCTTCCGTAGCCAGTCCAGCACAACATCACAGCCTGGAAGAAAGCAGAAAACATTCACTTCTCAGAGAGGTTTTCTTTGGTATTGAAATAACAAAATAGGTAGCACACTGCTATCTTGCACTGACAAGAAAGGCTGTTGAACCTTGAAATCCCACACAACTCCATTAATGAACAAGTTTGAAAACCACAACCCCCCACACATACACACAGCCCCATAGGACAGGGATGGTAATGCTCACTCACTGGCTTTTTAGCAACAAAAAAAATAGACTGGAGACCTCTAGAGCACAGCACCTTGCTCAAGCTAGGCCAAGATTAAGCAGAAACTAAGTGCCAGCAGTGTTCTGATGAGAGAATCAGCCAACTGTAGTAGCAGCATGATCAACATAGTATCTATAACAACTGCATTACTTTTTTTTTTTTGTGGAGACTACAGTAAGCATCCATCAGATCAGTGTTCCATTGCTGTTTCACTGCCTAACTCAATCTAAAGAGCCAGCTGAAGGTTATTTAACTGGCTCCTCGGTGCTTAACCCAAAAATCCTAGAAATCCCTTCAAACACCATGAGCTGGTCATTCATTTAGCCCTGCAGTACCTACTGCATCTCTCTCTAAATGGGGTTTTTCAGACTCTCAGGCATCTCTAACCCACCAGGAAAAGCATTACCTCCTTTCCTGAGATGAATTTCCTGTGCTGCAAAGAAGCAAAAGGGACAAACTACTCTTTCCTGTAGTCGTTCAGAGGAAAGAGAAAGCTCCTGAACACCTGCTCTGTGACACATCACAGCCTGGAACCACCAGACACAGGTTCGTCTACCTCCAGTATGCAGCAGCCAACCTTCCTGGTGTCCCACACCACAACTCTCCCTGCCAGGACAAGCCCAGTTGTCCACTCTGCAGTGCCCCAAAATGGAGGGTGCTCCCCTCAAGGCCTGTGGCACTGCCATTGCCACCCCAAGTGCCCACTAGCAGCACTCACCCTTACGGCACAGAGCCAGCGGCGGTAGCTTCCCGTGGGTCAGTTCATGACGGAGATCCACCACCCAGATGGGGATATCTGCCTGGAAGGACAGCCACAGGCATTACCCCACAGTTCCCATCACACCACAACTGTGTGCAGCTCCACAAGGCTGCAGAGAGCCCCCACCTGGGTGGGAACAGCCTGTTCTAGGCCATTCCTGCAATGCAGTCTCCCTGCTTCTCCCTCCTCTCCAATCCCACTCTTCCTGTGGCCTGGGATCCATGCAAACTTGGGATTTTGGGTTCAATTTCAACATCACTTACAACCACAGCTGTCTTTTGAGGCAGAGGTGCTGGGTGCAACTTAATGAGATGTTGAGAAGCAGCTAAATACTTATGTGATGAAACACTCAGGGTGGCAGTTTGTCTATCAAACACACAAATCACAGCTAATACTCAAACCATACACACTCAAAGCTGCATGCAATTTTGTGCAGCTTTCCTAAGGACAACCAACTTTAACTACACAAGACCTCCGTTTTTAAGCTTGACTGGTGTTTAAAGCCAGCCTTCTCTTAAGAACCCAGCAAAAAAAACCTCCTCATCAATTCATCATTCTCACAGGGGCCTCAGATAAGGCTGCACATACAGAGGAGTCTCAAACACTTTCTCTTCTTCACTTTCAGACTCAGATGTGACTCAAGATGGTCCTACTATTACAATCACGTTAAACCTTTCCTCCTCCACGCACAAGTGGACAAACTCACCTCAAGCAAGAGACACAAGATGAAAACCCCTGTAAATAAGTGCTTTTTATGTATACTCTTGCTTGCCAAAGACTAGAATTTACAAACCACAGATTTAGCTCTTCTCCCCTACCTCAGTAGCTAAGAAACAAAAATGTGTGATGTATAGGTCAAGTGGGACAATTTCCACATAAACTGAGACTTGATTACACAGGATTCAAAATGCTTTAATGATCATCAGCCTGTGTTACTTCTAATCTGACCTTAAAGAGCAAAGTTTTAGATCTAGTCACATCAAGACTCTTCCAAACCTTGTGGCTGGAAGGAAGTGGCACCTGCATCCACTATTTTGGTTTCAAAAGAATATCCCCCACCCCCCAACTCCCTTCACCCAGAGCTGTTAATAGACAATGCAGATGCTCTCTGTATATACAGAATCCATCAATTAAGTCCTAGTAAATACTTACCTCTTTGGCTAGTTGTCGCAGAGGAATGCTGACCATTTTCTGTTTCCTTTCTGTGATCAAGTTGACAAACCTGCATGCAGATTACAGAAAAGACAAATACCTATCAAGAGCTGCAGAAAGCTGCACCCACAACTGTGGTGCCAGAGACACCAAGTGGAATCAAACAGCTGAACACCGCTGCCCACTCATGCCTCTCTTTCCCTCTTAGCACACAAACCTTCAGAACCCTACCTTACAAGAGCCAGCCCATAAGAGAGGATGAGCTCATCAGATTTCAGCCTGCCAGATGCATCTAGGACCTTGCAACGAATCAGTTCAGAGGTGCAATCCACTGCGAGAGGCATTTTGGGACCATACCTGCAGACGAAGGAAAAAGAGGTGATCAGTCTCGTAAGAGTCCACTCCCCTTGCCAAGGAGAAAAAAAAAAACAAACAAAAAAACCCCTGCTTTTTGGCTACTTTGTGCTCTGTGGTACACAACAGCCTGAGAAACCATGCAGAAAGGCTCTTTCCAGAAGGTTTTTATTTGGGACAGAATGATTGCATGACTACTCCTGATCATACGTTAAACGAGTACTTAGTGATGTGCTAAGGATGTACACAGTGTGAGTGGCCATACCTAGACTGGTCTTGTGTACGCACGTAGCAGGGGCAACACAAACAGGCAAAGGTAATCTGGGGGCCCTGAGTATGCTAAATGCAGCACTCTGCCTTGAGAGAGCAGTCTGGGGAGCTGGGAGCACGCAGGGCTTCTGCCTGCCCCGGTACCCATGGGGCCGACCTGCTCCTGGCATGCGCTAGAGGACCGAAACCCGCTGCATAAAGGGGCCCTGTAAGAGGCAGCTGCCCCCCGGCAGCCCCGGCGATGGGCGCACACACAGTCCCGGCCGCGGTGCAGCGGCCAGGTCCCGGGCACTCCACAGGCCCAAGGCAGTGAGCAGCCGGAGCGGAGAACTGACGAGGCCGCTTCAGGGACAGAGGAGGCAACCCAGACGGCAGCGACGAGCCCGCAGGGCCACAGACGACTCCCCGCCCGCGGCGTGCGGCACGTACCGGCTCTTCCAGGCCGAGACCCGGTCCAGCGCTTCCTGCTGCAGGCGGCTGTCCCCGCAGTACAGCCCCACCATCACCTGGTCCCACTCCGCCCTGCCCCTCCAAGCCACCACCGTGCGCAGCAGCTTGGGCCGCTTGCGGGCCGGGGACGAGCAGCGCCGCCCGCGGCGCCAGGCCA
>WBNM01037447.1:2053-21702 GCA_013399055.1 Ramphastos sulfuratus
ACCATATTAGGTGAAGCCGTAGGCTTGCTTTACCCAATTTGGGAAAAACATAGGCCTTGCATGAGGCAGGCACAAACAAGTGTATGCACCTTGTTTATCACAGGATGCAAACAGGAGCAGAAGTCTGGGCAAGCCAGGGTCCATAGACTCAGTGGCTCCAGGTTCTTTGTCCTCTTTCCCACGGTTGCTTCTCCCCACGACAGAGAGAGGGAAAGCAGAAAAACATGTCTGGGCAAGCCAGTACATGTATAAGCCTATTTTGTCCTATTCAGGCCTACCATGACAATTTCCCATCTCAAAAATAGTGAATGAAGCTTCTAAATTATCATTATCAAAAAAAAAAAAAAAAAAAAAAGTTGAGAAATCTAATAATTCGTAAGACTGAATTGGAAAAAAAATCTGAAGTATTCTACCTTAAAATATCAGTGTCTTTTGTGTTTTGGTTTATTTTCAGAACTGCTTCTGACTACTTGGTTGTTTTATTGAAAGGGTAATATATATTAAATAATCATATATATTCTGTGGACTGTAGGTCAAACAGTGAAATATGGTTTTCAGACTCCTTTGACAAATACATTTCTCAGTATACATAGAATTTGTCCTTACTGGTACTGTTGCGATTCGGCATAATCTTCAGTGGATTTCTGCATAAGGCACACACTTACTACCCATGGATATTGTTAGCCTTCAAGGTATTTTGCACCGTTTAAGTGGACATTTAGCACTGTACTTTTCTTCAGACTGGAACAGTGGCATTTCAAAAGATGAGGAATGCCTTTAAGCATGAAAGGCACTCAACAATTTCGATGACTATTATTAACTTGCAAATTTCCTTAATTCTACGTCAAGTGAAAACAGGACATTCTTTCTTTCCTTTTTTTAATTACATTAGTTAAATGATGATGTAGAAAAAGCATATCCAAGAAATAAACCATAATCACTTTTGATGCCACTCTGCACTTAGGGTCTGTATTTTCAGAAGATGAATATGCAAATAACATTTGTCAAAACCTGCAAGTATTTGCTATGCAGATGATCACATTCTGTGTCCTCTGCCTCCTACCACTCTGCACTTTCTATTTGAAATCATGAAGAGCTCTGTCCCTCTTAAGTTTAATTCTATGCCCATTTATTCTGAAGAGATTTGTTATAACTGTAATGGTAGTTGAGGTCCACCTTTGTTTGGGAGGTTTTATTTCCATAATGCTAGAAATAGCAGCTTTTTCAAGTAGATTGGGTGTTTTGAGGAATGTAACATGTGGTTCATGGATGTTAAAACAGTTTTCTGCTTCATCTTTTTTGTTGTTTGTATTTCCCCCTATGCCTCTCTTAATTTCTTCTGACTTTCTCTACCATTACTGTCTCTCCAACCTAGCAGACTACCTGAGCATACTAAATAAAGTTCTGAATAAAGCTGAATTGAATGTTACTTGGCCTTTTCACTGCCTCTTCAAGCTTCAGTACCCCTCCAAAATTCATTATTTCATTTTTTATTTTCTTGTCAGCAACAAAAAGCTTCTTGGATATTTGCCTTTGTTCCACTCTGATTTCTGACAAGTAGTGATTTTCTTACCCTTCCAAATACAAGTATCTCTTGCAAAGATTTTTGTTCCCACTCTTTGAATCTGTCTTTAGTTTTTACTGTTGTCTGCTACTTCTTGTGTTTTCTTGGTTTTTTTTACTACTGTGTGTCAGTTCCATCACGAATATCTCCTTAACTCCCATTCTCCTCAGTTTCATTTCCTCTTCTCTCTTCTTCTGTATATTAATCTACTAAACCCTGCTTGACTGATTTAAGAGGAATACTGCAGCACCTAGGGATCTCTCATTTTTTTTTCTTTGAAAAATAGGTATGAAAGGAGAAAAAAATCAACCCAATCTAAACCAAAACAACATCCCCAACCTATTCACTTCTGCAAAAGTAACAATAAAGATTATTATTTCTTTAGTTGTTGAGGTTATGTACTGAAGCAGCATACAATGTATGAAGTAATCTCTCTGAGCTGTATGCAGAGACTTTACACTGTGCTTTTAAAAAACTTCATTTCCCAAATCACTGCCTGTGCTCATAGGAGGTTTATCATCTGTTTCTGTGTTTTGGGTGATTTTTGGTTTGTTTGTTGGTTTGCTTTGGGGCTTTTTTTGTTGGGTTATTGTTGTGGTTTTTTGTTTGTTTGGGTTTGTGCGTGGTTTGTTTTGGGTTTTTTTCCTGCTCTCTGATAGTTTTCTACACTTATTGAATGTCCTCGCACCAGAGATATCAATCTTGTCAGAAACAAAGATTCTGTTAAGAACCTTCCAGGTGTTACAGTGCAATATTGACATACATAAGTTGCAAGTTTTCTGTTGTACCAAGGAAAGGGGAATATTGTGGAAACCACTGTGAGATACAGGAAGATGTTTCCTGTAAAAATACTTTGTGACTATTTCTCCTTTTAAAAATAAAATTTCATGTATTACAGGTCAGTCATGAAGAAGGGAGTGACTTTGTGAGGAAAACTCTAGCTTAGCAACCATTGTACTTAATTTTATTGACTTTCAAAAAGCAAAATAGTTGAGTACTAATTGCATAAACCTGTCCAGCTTCTTCTAGAGCAAGAAGAAAACTAACATTTTCCTCAAGCAATGAATGTGCAGGCAACTTGTTTGGTGAAAGTCTGTGAATTATTGTGAACTGCACTATTGAGAACATCAATCTACTTTTTTTTTCCCATATGGGTTTTTGTGATGAGTAACTGTTTAAGCTACAAAATACATCAAGAACTGTGGTTTGTAGGAAGAAGTACATAGACATTTTGGAGCCTAAACAACGCTTAGAGGTCGAACCTTCTTTTTAATGCTAAGCTTGATTATAAATCACCTTTACAACACATGCATAAGGCCTGGTGTACAGCACTGTGTTATCAGTAGGCAGACACAGTAGTGAACAGCTTCTGCCCAAGCTCGATGCAACGTGAGAAGAAAAACAAAACCAAACCAGTTATACACTGGAGTGATGGCCATGATGCAACCACTGTGGTGGCAGCAACTTTTCTTGTTATATGAGCTACTCCTATGATGAGAAATTCATTTGGGGGTTTAACTACATTAACAACAAAGTTCGTGCTTCTAGGGAAAGAAGTGAGAGTGCTTAAGAATATGAACCATAAATTATAGCTGAGAGGACAAAGTCCTACCAGAGTCACACCACCTTCATACTGTAGAACTTCTTCCTAAGATGCAGTCTAAACCCACTTTCCCTAAGCTTAGAAACATTCCCTCTTGTCCTATTGCTAGATACCCTTATGAAAAGCCCCTCTCCAGCCTTCCTGTATGATCCTTTCAGGTACTGGAAAGCAGCTCTAAGCTTCCCCCAGAGGCAAGTCTTCTCTAGGCTGAACAAACTCAGCTCTGTAAGTCTATCCTCATAACGGAGGTGTTCCAGCTCTTGGATCATCTTTGTGATCCTCCTCAGGATCTCTCCAACAGCTCCATGTCCTTCTTATGATGGGGACACCAGAACTGGATGCAGTATTTGAGGTAGGGTCTCACAAGAGGGGAGCAGAGGGGAAGAATCACCTCTCTTGACCTGCTGCCCACCCTCCTCTTCATGGAGTTGACTATAGGATTTGCACGAACACACCGCCTGCTGATGTTGAGCTCCTCAGCAATCATTGCATCCAAGTCTCTTTTTTCAGAGCTACTCTCATCCCAGCCTGTATTTGTGCCTGGCATTGGCCCAACCCAGCTGCAGGACCTGGCACTTGGACTTGTTGAACCTCATGCAGCTGGCACTGGCCCACTTGATCCTTCTGGATGGCTGCCCTAAGGACATTAAACTCCACCATCTCAAGGTCACTTCAGCTAAGGCTGCCCATGATGGCACTGCACAGGGAAATAATTTTAGCTTTTGAACGTTACATTGACATGTGCTTTTAACATTGCTTTAGTTATTTCCATTTATTTTCTGACATAAATGCACAATTTCTTATGTAGTAGCAAGAATGGCTCGACACACAGCATGCCAAATGTGGGTACAGGTGTAGTCAATATAGAAAGAAGTGGAGAAGTCTTATGACATAGAATCATAGAATCATAGAATAGTAAGGTTGGAAGGGACCTCGAGGATCATCCAGTTCAAACTCCTTGCCATAGGCAGGGACACCTCCCACTAGAACAGGTCACTCAAGGCCTCATCCAACCTGGCCTTGAACCCCTCCAGGGAGGGAGCAGCCACAACCTCCCTGGGCAACCTGTGCCAGTGTCTCACCACCCTCACTGCATACAACTTCCTCCTAACATCCAGTTTCAATCTCCCCTCTGTCAGTTCAAACCCATTGCCCCTTGTCCTGGCATTGCAAGCCCTTGTCAATAGTCCCTCCCCAGCCTTCCTGGTTGCCCCCTTCAGATACTGGAAGGCTACTCTAAGGTCTCCTCGAAGCCTTCAAGTCATAGATCAAGGAAAATAAAGTTAAGAAAAATTTAACAGATACCTGGTTCTACTGTCACTTTTTTTTTTACTGAAAGTTGAATCTCTAATTGTTGTTTTCTTTGTGTTTTTCCCATCTAGATAAGACAGTAGTAATTGTACCTGCTCGTGCTTCTGCACGTATGTGTATGTACAGATATTTGTGTTTTATAAACCTTCACCCAGGCTTGTCAAGGCATAAACAGTGATTGATATTTCACTTGCAAGCGTATGTTAATTGGTCTTAACCCAAGAAAGAAATTAAATGGGCCAGATCTTCTACAGATTTAAATCAAGCAGCCTTATTGACTGCAGTGACATTGTGCCAACTTAAATCTTGAGATCAGAACCATTTAAGTTTCAAAAGCGCACCTGAAAAAAAGGAGTTATTAAAAATATTGTCCAAAAAAACTTCTGTAGTTATATTCCTGTGAAGGAAAGGTACTTTGCTTCTGGAAAAAGCCAGAATCAGTTGGGTATTATGCTAGAATCAAAGCCTCTTTACTGAGCAATGCAAACATTCCATCCTGAGCATCTGCTTTACTTATGGTGAAGCCATTCCATTATCAGCTTCTGACAGGCCATGCAGAAAGGTTGTGTGCAGCTTTGGCCTGTGGGACTCAGGAGTCCATGAGTTGGGCAGAGGCCTCTGGATGCTGCTTTCTTCCTCTTGCTTCTACTGTCATTTATTCTATGCAACAGACAATGCTGTGGCAAAAAAAAAAAAAGGGACTGTTTTCTGCAACACACAGGTGATGAAATAGTGCATCACATTCTTGAGGACACTCAAATGAGTAAATAGAAAACCAGATGAGAATTGTTAAGTGATTGCTTTGAAAAGTTCAATGGCTCAACTGATGAGGTTTTTTAAAATATATCATCCTGTTTACAAAGAGACATTTTATTTAGCTGAGAACTTGTGAAAATTGAGAAGTTGTGTGAAATGTTTATTTTCTGTGGGAAGGATAGTGACAGTATAATTTTAACAGCAAATTTTGAAAGTATTTGATTTAAACAAATGTCAACAAGAGAAAAAGTTGTTGTTTGGTCATATTTATCAATGAAGTAAGCCATCATTTTGATACTTTACAGGAGCAATCATTTGTGTTGTTGGAATTAATACTTATGAATCATGAATATTAATTTTTATATGAATATAATTATTTAATTAATATTTTAAAATTCCCATAGATTCTTTGAATTTTTGGTTGACAGGAGGTAGTTGCACAAAGGGTGATGAAAGGTTCTTGGTTGATGAAAAGCTCAAGATGAGGCTGCAGTGTTCATGCAGCCCAGACAGCAACTGTGTGCTGGGCTGCAGCAAGAGCAGTGTGGGCAGCAGGGCAAGGGAGGGGATTCTGCCCCTTTGCTCTGCTCTCCTCAGACCCCACCTGCAGTCCTGTGTGCAGTTCTGGAGCCCTCAGCACAGGANGAATATAAAGGTAAGTGTCTGACTTAGAATTTTGTAAATGTTGAGGAAAAGATGAGAGAATGTGGAGGTTTTGGCTAGGATGGAGTTAATTTTATTCATAGCAGCCAGCACAGGACTCTGTTCTTTGTTATTGCTGAGTTGTTGCACAAAGTCAATCAATCTGCTTCTCACAGCACCCCACCAGTGAGTACACAGTGAGTGCACAAGAAGCTAGGAGTGGACACAGGAAAGCTGACCCCGACAGACCAAAATTGCTATTCCACACCATATGATAGGAGTCTCAGTGTATAAAGCTGGCGACAGGAGGAAGTGGGGAAGTTCTGGAGTAATGGTGTTTGTCTTTCCAAGTAACCATTACATGAGATGAAGCTCTGCTTTCCAGAAGATGGCTGAACACTTGTCTGGTGATGGAAAATAGCCAATTAATTCTTTGTTTTATTTTGCTTGTGTGGGTGGTTTGTGCTTTACCTATGGAACCATCTTTATTTCACCCCCCCAAGTTTTTTCCTTTTACCCTTCTCATCCCTCCCCAGTCCCACTGTGGGGGAGTGATTGAGCAAGCAGTTGCAGGGGGCTTAGTTGCCCCACCATGTCTGCAGCATGACAAGTAGATTGCTTTTTTTGTTTTCCCTTCTATTTCAATATGCATTCTCAATACTATCCTTGCTACTATAAAATTCAGCTTTTTCATTATCCATTGATCTCTGTCTGGAATGTGTCTCTATAACCATGACTCTGGCTTCTCCCAGTAATTACACTGTCACAAGCTGTTATTTTTCACTCTTTTTCTGTAACTCTTTGTAGGAGGAGGCCTGTCGGAGGAGCAGCAAGCAGGAGACTGATACAGAACACGTGGCTGAAAGCTGAGTGAAATTGGACAGTCCTAATTAAAATCATTAATTAGGTTATGAATGCAGCTCCCTGCTAGATAAGAGTGTAAATTGAAAGTCAAGTCAAAAAGCTGAAAATTCATCTTAGTTCTTTAATAACTCTCAGAAAAGAATACGATTCAATGAGGTAACTCCATAGTGGGTCATCACCCAGCAGCTGTAGGATGCTCCTATACAGCTCTGCCCCACTGACTGGACATAGCTTGCTGAGGGTGCAGGGTCCCACCCTAGGGTTGCTTCCCCAGGGTGTGCACTCCAACAAATGCATGGTCTGTCTCTTTGCCATTTCCATTTGACTAGATCCAGCTCTACCAGCTCTGTGTCTCAATACAGTACCTCCTTATTACTTTCTGGTTATACCTCTTTCCATCTTCCTCCATTTCATACTCTTTCAACTCTTGATGGCAACAGCTCAGTCATTTCTGTTTTTTTTTCTTCCATACTTTAGTGTCACTCCACTCCCTTGCCCATCTATCCACTTGCTTCAGTCTATTTGCCAAGCCAGTTGTAATCCATTCTATATAGTCCAGTCTCATCTTTCCAAGTCTAATAGCACTGCCTTCGTTCACCTGTGTCTCCTTGTGTTGTCTTACTGTCTCCTGCTTTCCAGTTCTTGGTTTTAGCCTTTATTTCTCAGCACATTTTGGTACTTGCAGATAGATCCTTCATCTCAGGCTACTGTCCATGATAGACATAGAAGCAATCTAGGTTGCTTCACGAATCTCTCTGATCCTAGTTTTTTCCCCTCTGTATTTGAGCTGCCTCTTTCGTGTCTGAGACATGTGTGGTTCATTCCTAGTGCTCTGAAGCCAGTCTATCACTCCCCTTCTCAGCTGGACAGAGGAGAGACAATAGAACAAAAGGCTCATGGGTTGAGATAAGGACAGGGACATCACCCAGCAATTTCCATCATGGGATAAACATTGACTTTGGGAAATTAGTTTAATTTAATAATGATCAGATCAAAGTAGGATAATGAGAAATAAAATTAAATCTTAAAACATCTTCCCTCATCCCTTCCTTCTTTCTGAGTTCAACTTCACTCAAGTACTGTGTTCAGGTTTGGGGCTCTGGAGTGGATCCAAAGAAGTGATGAATCTGGTGAAGGGTCTGGAGAACAGCTCTTACAAGGAGCAACTGAGGAAACTGGGATTGTTTAGTCTGGAGGAAAGAAAGCTGAGGGGAGTACTTACTGCTCTCTACAACTACCTGAATGGAAGTTGTAGAGGGGTGGGTGCTGGTCTCTTCTCCCTAGCAACAAATGATAAGAGGAGAGGAATGGCCTGAAGCTGGATATTAGAAGAAACTTCTTCATTGAAAGTGTTCTCAAACCCTGGAATAGAGTCCTCAGGGAGGTGGTTGAATCTCCGTCCCTAGAAATGTTTAACAGATGTGTAGAATGTGGTGCTAAAGGACATAGTTTAGAACTCTATTTGGTAGTTAGATAATGGTTAGACTCGATGATCTTAAAGGTCTTTTCCAACCAAAACACTTCTATGATTCATTAATCTACTCCCAGTTTCTCTACATTCTCCCCTGCAGTGGCTCAGGGAGATACAGAACAGGGGTTTTAGTTAATTGCAGACTGTCTTTGCTGCTTCTTCCTCCTCAGAGAGAGGAATCCTCTCCAGTGCAGAGTCCCTTCATGAAGGGACAGTCATCCACGAACTTCTCCAGTGTGCTTCATTCTCAGAGGCTCCAGATCTTCACAAACTACTATAGCATGGGTCCCCTGTTGGGTCATGAGTGCTGCCAGGAAACCTGCTCCTGCGTGAGCTGTTCTCTCTGTGGGGTCACAGGTCCAGCCAAAAGCTTGCTCTGGTGAAGCCTTCCCATGGGTTCCCAGCCTCCTTCAAGTGCATCCATAGGGTGCATCACCACCAAAGGGTGGAGATATCTGCTCCACCATTACCCTCCATGGGCTGCAGAGTAGCATCCTGCCTCACCACATTCTTCACTACAGGCTACAGGGGAATCTCTGCTCCATCTCCTGGAGCACCTCCTTCTTTCACTGACCTTTGTGTCTGCAGGGTTCTTTCTCTCACATATTCTCACTGGTCTCTTCTTGTTGCAGTTCCCATCATGTAGCAACTTTCCCCCCCCTTTAGGGTTCCCTGGGCCAGCTGTTGGTCTGTTTTGGAGTTGTCTGGCATCTTCTCACAGAAGCCACCCCTCCATCTTCACCGCTACCAAAATCACACCATGCAAATGCAATGCAACAACTGTCCTAAAGAGTTGTTCCTTTCTATTTCAGTTAATGTACAGCCCGTATGGGCACCTTGTTTGAAACATCAATAGTGAAGATTTGCACTGGTTACCTCTAGAAATATGATTTTTTTTTTAAGTTATTGTGATATTTTATTTTAGAAATGGTAAACATTTAAAGAATTTCAACCCTAACTGAATGATTTTCAAACAAAACTCTTAATAGGTTAAGACTGACACAGTTGTTAGCAATTGAAAACAGAGTATTCTTATAAAAGTTCACATGAAATCTCAATAAAATGCATGGGGTAGTTGTTTATTTATATTTATATTATGTTCTGTTTAGCCTCTTGAATTTAGTGTGTCTTATGAAATGATGCAAAATTAATAATGGATATTAATTTTGATACCCAGGCAGAGATTGTTAATAACAGTGAAAATTGTTTACTAATATTAAATCTCACCAGAAAACTGAGTTACAAGGTTCAAAACGCAGGGCTTGGAAATTTATACATACAGGGAACAGGCAAAACTGGAACACTTTAAGAGGTACCCAGCAAATGCAAACATTTTTACTGGCAGAGAAGGTTTTAGCAGTCAATATATAGCACTTGTGGTTCATTATCCTGCTCAGCCACTGGATGGACGCAGGAAGCTCCTTTCTGCTTATGGCAGAAGNGTGTGGTCAGAAGACAATGAGAGTTACTACAATAGAGATAACTTTGGGGCTCCTGGGTGGGAAGCTCTGAAAGCAATGGCACATCAGACTGTAACAAATGGCGTAATCAGTGTTTATAACGATCGCATAATGGTTAGATAAATTCCTGCATTCTGAGTGATAATAGCCTTCAGCTAGACTACATGGATCTGCATTCAGAAGAGTTACAGAGAACCTGGCTTATTGTCTGAGACAATTCTATACCCATTTAATGAAGAATAATGCATTTTCCTGCAGACAGCAGGAAATTATAACACAGAGGAATTTTTTTTAAATATGAATGTCTAAAAATAGTACAATTGGCCTATATCCAGTGTTCCTACCAGTATATTTTGACTGAGTACAAATCCTCTTATTGAAGATTAGCTCCTGTCAAAAGAAGACTCAGTAGAAATATATTTGATCCTGGTTATAAGGAACTTGGGTGAAATTAAATTTAGTATAGAAGAATGGAAGGTCTGGGAATAATTTGTATATTGAAAAACAAACCAGCGTGAATACCTAATTTAAGTGTCCTATACATAGTATAGAACAGAATAATTAAAAACAAATAGTTCTGTTTACCTGCTGTTAGTGCTCCTCTTTGAGGGTCAGCTTTATATCTCTTCTACTTTGGTTCTGCAGAAAACTACATCTGTAAACACTTACCAGATGGACCTGGTTTGTTAAATGAGGACTTGAATATTTTAGAATGTCTCCTTTTTTAATTTACAATCTTGTACACCATCTGAGATACAAATATTTATTTTCCAAAAAGAAAAACAAAACTAAGCAAAACAAAACCAACACCAAAGAAACAACTAACACATATCCTAATGGATACAAGGAATTTCTTACTTTGCTCGTCCTTCACTTCTGATCCCTGGTAGTATCTACATCAACATAGAGGGCTAGGGGCAATGAGTTTAAACTGGCAGAGGGAAGATTTAGACTAAATATTAGGAGGAAGTTGTTTGCAGTGAGGGTGGTGAGACACTGGCACAGGTTGCCCAGGGAGGTTGTGGCTGCTCCCTCCCTGGAGGTGTTGAAGGCCAGGTTGGAGGAGGCCTTGAGTGACCTGTACTAGTGGGAGGTGTCCCTGCCTATGGCAGGGGGTTGGAACTGGATGATCTTTGAGGTCCCTTCCAACCTTACCATTCTAGGATTCTATATAGTACAGATCAATGGAATGAGGTCCTTGTATATCTTGCACATATTAACTGCTAGTTAAGTTATTGTTTAAAATGATGGTGTAGGTGACTACATTTCAATCTAAAGCAATTTTCATTAGAGTAATGAAAACTAGTTACCATCATTTACAACCACCTTAGGAATACCAGTTCAGGAATTTGTCTGCTTTGCATTTACCATTTGAGTGTCCATGGCAACAGAATATTTTGGTAAGGTGTCATGCTAAAAACAGATTATACTGTAGTGGTGATAAAATACAAGTGAGTTATGCAAACTAGTGACTGAATGACCAGGTGAAATGATACTGATCTTTAGAAATTCTTTATACATCTTGCCATTGTCCTTGTAGTAAATAGATGAGTGTATGTCCCCCATTGTTGTACAGAAGTAGCATGATATATCTGACACCAAAGAAATGGACTGTAAGAAAACAAATTAAGATTCATGTTTTGTGTCAGAAAAAAACAAAATGGAAATCTACTATTATATGACCATAACTGATTGTCTGCTGGATGTAACAAGCCTGAAGTGCTTTCATAGCTTTGGTTCTCTGGTATTATAATTTCTTTATGACTGAAAATTCGTAGCAATATTTTTTCTAATGCAAACAGGAATAGTATTTTAACTATAGAGTGTAACTAATCAAATACCAGATAATTTAATTTTACTTCATTCTAAAAATAAAACAAAGTATTTGAAGACTTGAAAAAATTCTAAACATGTTAATGAATAATAAATTCACCCTGAAGCAGTTAAAACCCTGTCTTAGCAAAACACTCAGATGAGATAAGGAAAACTGACAAACCTGTGTGTGAAAATGTACTTCTCACTTTCCTAGCATTACTCAATAGTGCTGTTGTAGCTATCTTCCTTATATTTTAAATTCTTATCAAATGTTGTTTAAAAATACTTTAAAAATAGCCACTGTCCACTAGAACTTATTCAAGTGAACTGAAGGTGTTGCCCAAATATGGTCAAACAATTCCACTAATTTTGGAAAAAATGTTGAATAACAAAATATACATAAGGTAATGTTTGCCTTTTTATCCCTTGTCTAGCTTGAAACAAAACATTTGATGTTCGAGCTCAACATGAGGCTGCAGTGTGTGCATGCAGCCCAGACAGCAACCAAGTCCCAGGCTGCACTGCAGCAAGAGCAGTGTGGGCAGCAGGGCAAGGGAGGGGATTCTGCCCCTTTGCTCTGCTCTCCTCAGACCCCAGCTGCAGTCCTGTGTGCAGTTCTGGAGCCCCCAGCACAGGAAGGACATGGAAGTGTTGGAGCGGGTCCAGAGGAGGCCACCAAGATGCTGAGAGGGCTGCAGCAGCTCTGCTGTGAGGACAGGCTGAGAGAGTTGGGGCTCTGCAGCCTGGAGAAGAGAAGGCTTCCAGGAGACCTTAGAGTAGCCTTCCAGGATCTGAAGGGGGCTACAGGAAGGCTGGGGAGGGACTATTGACAAGGTCTTGCAATGCCAGGACAAGGGGCAATGGGTTTGAAGTGGCAGAGGGGAGATTGAAAGTGGATGTTAGGAGGAAGTTGTTTGCAGTGAGGGTGGTGAGACACTGGCACAGGTTGCCCAGGGAGGTTGTGGCTGCTCCCTCCCTGGAGGTGTTCAAGGCCAGGTTGGAGGAGGCCTTGAGTGACCTGTACTAGTGGGAGGTGTCCCTGCCTCTGGCAGGGGGTTGAAACTAGATGATCTTTGAGGTCCCTTCCAACCTTACCATTCTATGAGTCTATGATTATTTTGTCATGTCAATGATCCTCACCAGGCATGATGATTAATGAATGGAGCTTTGGATTATCCATGGAGCTTCTAAAAGAATAGAGAACTGTGTTGGGAGATTTGTAGGAGTATTTACTACTGAACTGCATGAGTTGTTTATCTGATACTCTGAAGCTCTTTGTGTGAAATTTCATGTCATCTTGCTTGCTGCTCTGCCCTTACCAAGTAAATAGAATAAGTGAGTCTAAGTTTTTAAAGCCTTTCTGCATTGCAAATAGATCATTGAATGAATAACTACATGGACTCCTAGGAATTTAAATTTAGATTAATTTAAGGGGAAAAAAATACAAAAAAGCCAGACTTTGGGGAAAATGACATTTAGTTAAATGGCTTAACTAAAGGTTTTCAGGAAAATGACATTTAATTTCCAGTTTCTGTCTTTGACATTGTGACTTTTCATTTTGAGAGAGATCTGGGCAACTTTGTGAGGCCAGAAGGCAAATAATACAACATACCAGAGAGAATCAAATTCAGAAATTAATACCTTAATGGTTAGGAGCAATCATTATCTGTCTATAGCTTAGGAGATAAAATAGACTGACACTTAAAAGACTATAAAACTTGTGTATAGGCATTTTCACCTTTTGGCTATAGGAGCAGGAGTTCCCATGTTAGACTTATTTCCATTTCAGTCCCTGAAACATGATGCATGAGTTCATTTGGATTAGAAGTCTAATGGAGTATAGTCAAAAGTTCAGCCTTTGATTTTATGGGGGTTATTCAGTTAGAGCTCTCTTATGTTTTAAGGTAAAAACTGTTTTTAGGATATATTAGTGCAGGTCACATAGAAAAGGGATTTACATACTTATACACATATACATAGATATTAAAAATAGGCACGTGAAAATAGTAGGGTTCTGCACAGATTATTATTTATGAGTTGGAGGAAGAGCTGATTTTATTTGCTTTAAAGAGGTATCTATTAAACTCCTACAGCTAGTTATAATATGGGCAGACCCACCACAGACCAAAGGGGAGTCCACCACTGGCACTGGTGGCAACTCATTGGTGATGCAGTTAAGAAATCATAAAAAGACTGTGTCACAGATGCTGTGAGAAAAGAGTAAGAATAGGAGAGAAATACCCTGCAAACACCAAGGTCACTGAGAAGGGAGGGAGCTTATGGTGAAGGCCGTGGTGAGGCAGGCTGTCCCCATACAAGCCATGGAGGCTGGGAGCGGAGCAGACATTCACCGGCAGCCCCTAGAGGACACCACGCTGGAGCAGACAGATGCACCCTGTGGAGAGCCTGTACTGCAGCAGCCTGCTGCCAGAACCTGTGGCCTTGTGGGAAACACATGCAGGAGCAGTCTGCTCTGAAGGACTTAACCCATGGAAAGGGCCATGCTGGAAGAGGTTATGAAGGATTGTCTCCTGTGGGAAGGAACCCACTCTGGAGCAGGGAAGAGCGTAGGGAGGAAGGAGCAGCACAATGCGTGACTGACTGTGCCCTCCATTTCCTTCCTGCCTGTACAGTGCATGGGAAGGAGATGGAAGCGTTAAGAGTGCAATGGATCCTTGGAAGAAGGAAGGGTGGGGGGAAAGTGGATTTAGTTTTGTTTTTATTTCCTACTATCATCCTCTGGTATTAATTCAGAATAAATCAAATTGATTTCCCCAAGTCAAGTCTGTTTTGTCCATGAAATTAATTGGCAGGTGACTTCCCTGTCCTTATCTTGGCCCAGGAGCTTTCATTTTCTCTTGTGCCACGTTGAGGAGGGGGAGTGATGGAACTGCTTGGTGGGCACCAAGGTCAACTTGCCACACCATGTTTGATATGCTATTAATAATCTGTTAGGAATTATCATTATTATTTTCTCTATGAGTATTATTTTTATTATTAATATTAAAAAAATCAGGAAAATTCCCTGAGATTCTTTGGATTTTCAGTCGAGAGGAAATAGTTGCAGAAAGGATATTTATGAACACAGAATTAAACAGTTTAAACAATCAGAACTTGGAAAATAGGAAGGCGAAACCAGGAACAATTCTAACTCTGCTCACAGAGCCTTAGCATCAACTCCAGCAGATGGACTCATGGCACCTTGGTCCCTGAGTAAGTTTCCTCTACAAGGAGGCTTCCAAAACTCAGGATAATGATCCCACAGTAAAATACAAAATATGCCAAGCAGAGGGAAGGAGAGAAGAGCTGAGTTGCTGCTGAGCTGCTGCTGCAAGCTGCAAACAGGTGGCCGCAACCATTCCCAGTTAAGGAGCTGTGAATGGGCACTGCTCCTGGTGGAGAGTCAGGGCAGAAAGGCAGAAAGGCAGCCAGTGCAGAAAGGTGGTTTCTAAATCACTCCCCATTAAATAGATCATTTTGCAAATGAAACTGTCCAACAGGCACTGGCATCATTGTTCTGCCCAATGAATTCAAAGCTTTGTGCCTCCTGTGACCATGCAGGCAGGTTGAGGGGCAGCAGCAGCAGACACCTGACAGGTGGTGCTAAGCTCCCAGCCCTCAAGGCTTTGCTGCTCCATTGTTTGCTCATTCTACTACAACTCCTGGACCCTCAACAGGAGGAGGAGAGCAAGGGTTAAACTGGCCTGGCAGGATTTATGCCCTACCAGGACAATGTTACCTATTCTGCAGACCCTATTTCACTAGTTCTGTACTATATAAGCTTGGCTTTCATAGGTAGACTTTTTTGGTATTTTTTTTTCATGGTATATTATGAGTTTATAGTTATAATGCCAAATGAGACACACACATTTTTACATTGCAGGAAGAGAAAGAGCTCTGTTTAGCTTGGATTCATGGAATGGGGAGACATCCAGCATTCAGCAAACTGTCTAACGAGCCCATGATCATTTTCAAATCTATTCTTCTTATTCAGTTCCAAGTGTTTGGGAAGTGTAAGAAATTACCTGTTTTTTTTAAGCAGGATACCACTTTCTTCTACTAATTTTGTGTCTAACCACATATTATGATTTTTAAATTGTAATTTTAATGGTATTCATGTTACTTGTTTTGCCTTCTATAATTTATATTTTTTTTAATCAAGGTACCACTTTCTTCTATTAATATTTTGTCTAACCATGTATTATGGTTTTTAAATTGTAATGTAATGGTGTTCATGTTACTTGTTTTGCCTTGTATAATTTATATATGTAACTAAGAAATTAATTTGTGAAATAACCATGCACTATGGCCTCACCACTGTGTTTCTTTACCTAGGTAGAATAGAATGTTTCAGAGTAGATTGATACTTGTGCCTCTTTGTTCTGTCGTAGTTATCTAAATGAAGATGGAAGTTTCCATGATTGCTTTACAGAAGATATTGTTGCATGAATGTATTTTGCATACAGAGGTGAAATTTTACCTCTTTATATGTTAAAGCTGTGCTATGTAGTAAAACCTAATAGGAAACAGACATAATTTAGTAGTTCAGTCTACTGTTTGCTACATACATTGTGGTTTAACTTTCTCCTACAAAAATGATAAATGTGACAACATGATTTAGAAATATGATGACAGGCCTCCTGTCTGTCTAAATTAATGAGTTTTGCTTCATTCCTACAATAACAGGACACCATCTAGAACGTGAAGCTGTTTTCCTAGGCAAGTAGCTTAATGGCTTGAAAGTTCATCCCAAGTTCTTTCTCCTGGATATTTGGATGAACTGAATTTCTGCTTTGGAAGTACTATTTGAAGCCTTATAACTGCTGAATGTTCAGCATTTTACAGCTATCTATCTCTTTTAAAATAGCTGTTTTCAATAATTACCTTGGAAATGGAAGTAAGAGAAATCAAGTTATTTGAGGAAACACTACAAAAAAGTGGACATGACATGGTTATTGTATTTCTATGCAATAACTCTTTGTAACATCTTGGCAAATTTGGATTGCTTCTCAAAGTACAATTTCTGTCATACCATGAAAAAAGTTAAAAACATTTTGCTGTTCCTGATCAAAATGTTTTCTAGGTCACAATCTAGGCTATGATGGTCTAGAATGTGAAAGCCTTTTCATTGCAGATCTTGAGACTTTCTGTTCTTGATCTGAACTTCCAATACATTTTTATGTATTTCTATTTAATTATCATAGAATAGTAAGGTTGGAAGGGACCTCAAGGATCATCCAGTTCCAACCCCCTGCCAGAGGCAGGGACACCTCCCACTAGCACAGGTCACTCAAGGCCTCCTCCAACCTGGCCTTCAACACCTCCAGGCAGGGNGCTTCTATGTGTTTATACAGAATTGAAAATGTAATTCCTATTTCAAACAGTTGGTTGGAACTAGATGTGGTGGGTTAGGAACTTTCACCTCGCTACCAACTGAAAATCTACCAGCCCAGCTCAGCTGGACTGGAAGTAAGATAAAGCTATGTTTATAGCAAAGCTAAATTTACAAGCATATATACACAATATATTCACATATATTTACAATTATATACAATTCAGAAATAATAAAGAAATCCAATCTCCCCCTCTGGACAAAGACAGCCCAGAAGGGGCCAATGCCTCCCTCTCTCTCCCCAGACAGAAACAAGCAGCAAAACTCAGCTGTTATCTGGTCAGTCAAGGTTACTTGAGAGAGAGAAGCAAAGAGATCCAGTGCAGAAGAACCAAGAAAAATGAGATTGTTTATATATTGGCGTTTTATACCTCTGAGCAAACCAATGAATGACACAGACTTTAGCATTACTGTTCTTTTACAACCAATGCCCTTCTCATTCAGATTCTGTAGCAATTTCTCTCATTAGGATATTTCAATCAGCCTTGAAGTACTGCATTGGATTACACAACAGGCAGGGTGTGGATCCAGTTAGAGGGTTAACTGTGCTGTTTTGATGAGCACTTTGAGAAAAGTGTTGCAGAGAATGTGCTGGGCAAGATAGTGAAAACTGCCAGATAAGAACAAAGAGATTGTAGTGATGTGAACCTACGAGTAAGGATTATAACCACCAGAGATATGGTGAATCTTGTCACTCTCCTGCTGGCATTTTTTCCCCCTTTTCTGTGTTGTTTAAGGCTTTTGTTTGCTTGCTCTTGTTTGTTTTACCTATGTGTTTCCCAAATAACATGTAAAGCTAATCCTTGAATTTGTTACTGTCTCGGTAAAAATAGAGCTCCCAAGGAAAAAAACACTCCAGTTGTTGATTCTCAGTTGCTTCTGCCAGAGAAGAAATCACACTGATTTCTTCAGGGGATAGGAAGGGAGCACAAATCCTTTTCCTGGCAGCATAACCTATTTTTGTGCTATATTTGTAACTCTATGTTGGCAATTGAGTAATAACCTGTTAAATAGCAGTCTTTGAGGGCATATTTTACTGGGACACCAAAACACGAGCGAGCAGATGGGAGGAGACAAGGTCATGTTAACAAAGTAAGAAGGGTTAGAAAGAGTTGTGTCTTGGGAAAAAAAACAAAGCATATTATGAACATTTTTTCACAAATGCTTGAAAAGTCCAATTACAATTAAGGTGCTTGATATGATATTAATAATCTGTTAGGAATTACGATTATTATTTTCTCTATGAGTATTATTTTTATTATTAATATTCAAAAATTTGGGAAAATGCCCCGAGATTCTTTAGATTTTCAATTGACAGGAAATAGTTGTACAAAGGATATTTATGAACACAGAATTAAACAGTTTAAACAATCAGAACTTGGAAAATAGGAAGACAAAACCAGGAACAATTCTAACTCTGCTTACAGAGCCTTAGCATTAACTCCAGCAGATGGACTCACAACACCTTGGTCCCTGAGTAAGTTTCTTGTACAAGGAGGCTTCCAAAACTCAGGATAATGATCTTGTGGTAAAATACAAAATATGCCAGGCAGAGGGAAGGAGAGAAGAGCTGAGTTGCTGCTGAGCTGCTGGTGCAAGCTGCAAACAGGTGGCCACAAGGATTCCCAGTTAAGGAGCCGTGAATGGGTACTGCTCCCTGCAGAGAGTCAGTGCAGAAAAGCAGAAAAGGCTGAAAGGCAGAAAAGCAGAAAAGGCAGAAAGTTGAGGTTTCTAAATCTCTCCCCATTAAATAGATCATTTTGCAAATGAAACTGTCCAACAGGCACTGGCAGCATTGTTCTGCCCAAGGAATTCAAAGCTTTGTGCCTCCTGTGACCATGCAGGCAGGTTGAGGGGCAGCAGCAGACACCTGACAGGTGGTGCTAAGCTCCCAGCCCTCAAGGCTTTGCTGCTCCATTGTTTGCTCAATCTACTACAACTCCCAGACCCTCAACAGGAGGAGGAGAGCAAGGGTTAAACCGACCTGGCAGGATTTATGCCCTACCAAGACAGTGCTGCTTATGGAAATCAAATATAGTAAAAAGGCAATGTTCAGAATCATTGAGTATATTCAGCTTTTAGCCAAATGATGATCAGTTGTGTTTTATTCAGAGAAAGACTCAAGACAGCACCTTCAACATTTGTCAGAAAATTAAATACTACAATCATAATTGCTGCTCTCTGATTTGATTTGTTAAACATACAGTATCTTCTAATAAGTAATGTGCATGATTTTTTTTCTAAGTAGGTAGTGATCAATACTTGCCAGATTTCATGGCACAATGAGTATGTATTAGCTAACAGGTTTGAAAGTGTTTTCAATAAAATTCACTGGTTTCATTACTTTAAATTTCAGAATTTTTAGTGATTGCTTCAAAGTCTGAACCTTAATTTCTTACAGAGACCAGACGGACATTTTCGTTCTTGCAGCTGCTTTTAAAACAGAGTTAATCATCAACAGAAATGTCAAACATTTCCTTTGCTGTCACATGCCTTCATGTTTTGTATCCTTTTGGAAGGGTTGTGTCTAACATATGCATTTGAAGTGTTAAGTACAAGAGATATAGACTGAGCTGTCAATCAGAACCACCTTTGTAGAAGCTTACAAAGTGAACTTGAGGCACATCCAATTCCTGACACAACAGACATTCTTACTCTGATAACCAAGCCCTTTACAGTTTTGTTAGCACTACATGTAACATATTTACTCTTTTTTGTTTGCTTATTTGTTGTTGGTTTTTTGAGGGGGTTGTGTTGTGATGGTTTGGGAG
>WBNM01037451.1:0-10505 GCA_013399055.1 Ramphastos sulfuratus
TGAGCAGGTCGTTTATTTGATCATACCGTACACAAGTGGTGCCTTTGACTCCTTCTAGTTCGAGTGCCAGGCTCAGGGAGTTGCCGTAGCCAGAAACCTGCACAGCTGCATGTTTGTGCGGGTGCATGGTCTGAGTTCCCACACTCTTTAGCCCTATGCCTCTTGGCTGCCTTGTGACCATGATCTTCTGTCTGCCCGGAAAGGAACCAACCACTGTTTGCTGCTTCCCACTCATCCTGGTTCCTCACTCCTACACACAGCTGTTCCTTCCCGCCCCCCTGGGGGCTGGTCGCCCTAGAGGTGTGAACTTCTGTAGTGCACTGGCAGAGACTCAGCGCCCTGCTCAATAAACTTCGAACGGCTGCAGAGCCCCTCGGGATATAGTGAATCACCATCTGCTCTTCGGCAATGTTTATAATCCTCTCAGCGCTCGCTGGGATCTGGTGAGACAGCTCCGATGATGCCGGAATGGCAGCTTGCTGCTGGCTCGCCTGCGTTTGTACCTCGCGCGGTAGCCACAGCAACGCCCCCAGCTGCGTCAGTCCCGCGCAGGCGCATGAGGGAGCTGACCGTGGCTCTCTTTGTCCGTTCTCTTCGGGTGTCTCCGCTGAGGCAAGCGCCCTTCCCCTGGAAAGCAAAACCGTTAATCGCCGAAGCTGTTTTCTGTGCCTGAACTGGTCCCGAAGCCGCTGCCTCTGTCCCTGTCTCTCGCAGCTGGAATTAAAGCAACAAGGGCATCACAGAAAATAGCCAAAATATTTTTGACTTCTCTCAGCTTGCACTGGGGGAAGATCCTGCATCCGTCAGGAGATACACACACTGCTAGAAGCAGAACTTGAACCTGCAGCACTGCTCTATCTCCCCAGCCACATTTTGACCCCATAGGAAACAACAAACCTTCTTTTCTCTCTACAGGGGAAAGTCCTGTATCTTTCTGTACATTTCCCTTGTTGGTAAAGGTGTAGATCAAGAATCAGCCCAAAGGCAGGACTTTCGAGATCATCCAGTTCCAACCAGTTCCAACCCCCACCAACCCAGGTTGCTCAAGGCCTCAAGAAAACAAACAAAATCCCACCTGCAGCACTGCCTCCAGTTCTGGTGCCCCCAGCACAAGAAGAATATGGAGCTGGTGGAGAGGGTCCAGAGTAGGCCACAAAGATGATCAAAGGGCTGGAGAACCTCCCTTGTGGGGACAGGCTTGGAAGTCTCAGAGAAAAGGCTGACAGCCCTGGGGCTGTTTAGCCCGGAGAAGAGAAAGCTGAGAAGGGACCTAGTCCATGTCTACAAACACCTGCAGCATTCCCACTCTGAATCTATAAGCTGAGTAATAGCGCAGTATTACTCTGCTCTTTGGAAAAACAGTAATGATCTTCTGGTTCTTGGGACTCTTCTGATGCTCCACAGGCGGGCAAGAATTGCAGTGGAACTGGGCAGAGGTGGGAGGCAAGCATGCAGCCAATCTTTTAGCCAGGGCTTGCGAGCAGAAACTGCCACATAGAAGTATTACCCAGTACTCATGGGACCTTGAGTGTGCTACAACTTCTTTTCTTGGAGAAGATTGTTTTCCTAGTCAGCCATCACCATTCTCTGTGGTGCCAGCACCCATAAAATGGGTCTTCCTTGTTACACAGTAGAGAGATGGCTCTATGCTTTTCTCTTGCTCTTTGGTTCCTCCTACAGAAGGTGCAACCTGTGGCAAAGTGAATGGTGCTGGTGGGTGGTTGCTTATGGCAGGAGCAATACTAACACCTCTCTTCTTCTGCTGTCACTGATACAGATGACTAGCTGGAGATGGCTAAGCTCTTGACTGCTATCCACAGCATGAACAAGACTAGTGCTTCCTCCACTCAATAATCTGTCTGTTTCACAGAGGGGTAAGAAAGAATCTGTCTTTCTGTAGCTGCTGGTAAAGATCTGTGCTGGTTCCCACAGAAAAAAGATCCTGTGGATCTTGTGATATCTTAAGATTTGTCAAATCTTACATATACATATTCATATACTTTACAGTCAGGCTGAAGTGTCCATTAGGGAGCTGTAATGAAGCTTGCATTGCTCTTACCCAAACTACCTGTAGTGTGAGTGGAAAGTTCAGCTGACCAGTCATCACAACACTTCCAACGGGAAGGCAGGATATGTATTAAAACATGTTGGACCTGACGTCTGTCGAGTTTAGGTGGCTGCTGCTGTGCAAATTCCAGGAATCACAAGAACCTCACAAAAAGTAGCTGTGGGACCTGTCTTACAGAAGTGTGACCTGGCTCACAGGAAAATGGGCCTGGATCTTTATGTTTCTTCTACAAACGAGTATCATTGGACATTTTCTATATCTGCACCAATGTGCTAAAGCACACATGTAAACACTTATTTAGATTTCAAATCAGGTAGAATGCAGTGAAATTACTTCAACTTGCGCTAGGGGCAGTTTAGATTGAATATTAGGAAAAATTCTTCGCTGAAAGAGTCATCACGCATTGGAATGGGCTGCCTAGAGTGGAATCATGTACCCTGGAGGTTCTTAAAAAGCATGTACATGTGGCACTTTGGGATATGGTTTAATGGCCATGGTCTTGTTAGGCCGACAGTTAGATTCTATTATCTTAAAGGTCTTTTCCAACCAAAATAATTCTGTGATTCTAAGATGCATAACAAATTATTTACCTTTGCACAGCAGTGAGATTGTTGGTGTAACTTTTTTTTCTCCAACTCTGCTACAATAATAAGTCTGTCATTTCATAGGCTAGCACCTAGCCTATTCAATACCTAGTTGTTGCTGTGACCTTTGAGATGAATAGATGATCTCTGAAGAACAAGCCTGCAAGGACAAGATAATTTCACGAGAGAACTCATTCCCATGATATCTTTCAGTGTTGTCTTCCTATTTCTTGCCTTATCTAAATCTGAACACGTTATTTTTCTTTTCCTCCTCTGCTACCCCCTCTCTCCACTTCCACAGTTGTGCCCAGAGTCATTCTGTTACTGTTCTTCACAACAACAAAAGAATCCCCCACAACAAAAATACACCAGAATCAAATTAATCAAACAAAGAAAAATGACAAAAAATATCTCCAAAAGATCCATGATGTGTAGTTTCAGTGGGTATTAAATACACAAACCCATGATTGGCACTTTAGAGGCTGCTAAAGTAATGTAATAAAAGACAGTGTCATGTAGTCATTCCTGTTCATGCTGAAGGACTAAATGGACAGTAACAGATGGGAGCTTGATTTGTCAGGGTATGGTGGTTTGGCCCTAGCTGGGGGCCAAATGTCCACCAAAGCCACTCTACTGCTCCCTCCTCTTAGATGGACAGGGGAGAGAGGAAGATTTAATAGAAGCCAATAATAAGATAGAAGCAATTTAATAATAATGATAAGCACAAGTGACAGACCACACAGAAACAAAAGTAGGGATGTTAATCCCTACTTCCCATCATCAGGATGATGGTCAGTCTCAGGAAGCAGGGCTGTCTATGTGTAATGGTTCCCATGGGGGACAGATCCCATGGATGAATCCCCCCAAACTTCCTTCTTTCACTTCGTTCTTATATCTGAGCTGACATCATATGGCATAGAATATCTCTTTGGCCAGTTTGGGTCAGCTGGCCTCAGATTCTTGGGGTGGGAAACTGTTGGGAAAGCACAGCCTGGGTGCTTGGCTTAGCAGTAGCCAAAACACTCAGATGCAGCACTGCAAAGCACAGTATTAGAAAGATACTTTGAGAAGAATTAACTCTAGCTTAGTACAAACCCAGTACACTGGGTAATGAAAAGTAACCCAGTCATGCTTGCGACCCAGTGGCTTGTTTGTATTCAGAACATCAGCAGTGACCTTACCACTGCTGTTTACCTGACTTCTGTTCAAAACCATTTTATTTGCCTGTTCTTTTCTGAATCCCAACAAAGGTAAGAGAGGACTCTGATGACGCTAAAAGAAAAATCTGCATCTCAAGTGCAGAATCTGTAGTTGCACTTTCTTTTTCTCTCTTTTCACTTGCCCAGAGGGTGCAGAGGTCTCTTTCTTTGGTGTGAAATCTGTTTGAGCACCTATTAATCTCCATGGCTGCCATCCCCTCTTCTTCTAACCCTGCTCCAGTTTTTTACAACCATTCCCCTCCCTGGAAATGGAAGTCTGCTCTGCATGCTGGGAGATGATATGGAACTTCACTGAAAATCCCAAGACAACTGAAAAGTCAATATCCTTGCTGGCATATGTGACTTCAGCCTATTTCAGTACCTCCACTGGAGCCCAAGTGCTGGTGACACAATACCTTTTTCCTTGCTCTGGGCTAGGCATATCATGGTACAGTTTTAGGAGAAAAACTGGGTAAGGTGTTGCTGTTTTTAAAGTGAGAATGGAATAATTATTTCCATTTCTATGCTTGATGTTGCCACCATTCTTTACTCATCAGTGCCTTTTTATCATGTGCTATTATCTCTGACATGGGTTTTTTTAAGTTTGTTTTTTCTTTTTTTTCACAGACAGATGGCAAGGTATGGACCATGTTTACAAGGAGTTTAGCCTGACTAAAATAAGTGTGGCATATATGTTGAGCTGCAGGCCGTGGGAATGCTCTAGAATTGTGGAAAAATCAGTCCAGAAATTTAGTGGCATTTTGAATGCATGCAACATCAGTATCAGCTGATGGATAAGAACTACAGAATGATCTATTGCAAAGAATACAGCATATATTGAACTGTTTACTTATGTTCTGAGAATTAAACCATTCAAAAGAGCAGTAACTGTTCTAAAAAACTGGAGTGATTCCTGGATAATTAATACATCTGTGATGCTGCCTCTACTATACAGAGCATGATTTAGTCATCACCTTCACACTGTGATTCTTGAGACAAAACTCAAGAATGATAGAAACATGAGAGCTGCTGTGCTGTCCATGTGAGGGGGCTGTCAGCTTGTGCTGACACTGTTGTGATTTTGACTCACTTGGCAGCTGAGTTCCAGCAGTCTGCTCACAGAAGCTCCCACATGGAAAAAAAACCCAAACCCCAAAAGCCCTGTGGGTTGAGATAAGGAGAGTTTAATGGAACAATATTAAAAGTAAAGGTACCATATTTTGTAGCAAGCAAACAAGAAGTGTAGCAAAAGCAGAAGCAAGCCAGTGAGAGAAAAAGTCCCCAAGCCAGGAGCCAGCAAAGCAGAACTCCCATGATCCTTTGCTCCAGCCAACCTTTTTGTTTTGCAGCGGGCATGACACCAGCCCTTTATTGAATACCATTACCAGATCCAGTTATAAACCTGGACAGGCTCTAAACTTGTATGATTCTGCTCTGAGGAACAGAGCTGTCCTAGTTTAAGCTTCCCAGAGAGCCAAAGCCTAACAGAACAGTAACATATATAGGATGCCTCCCCCTCTCCCCCACCTTTGGNAGCCCTGTGGGTTGAGATAAGGAGAGTTTAATGGAACAATATTAAAAGTAAAGGTACCATATTTTGTAGCAAGCAAACAAGAAGTGTAGCAAAAGCAGAAGCAAGCCAGTGAGAGAAAAAGTCCCCAAGCCAGGAGCCAGCAAAGCAGAACTCCCATGATCCTTTGCTCCAGCCAACCTTTTTGTTTTGCAGCGGGCATGACACCAGCCCTTTATTGAATACCATTACCAGATCCAGTTATAAACCTGGACAGGCTCTAAACTTGTATGATTCTGCTCTGAGGAACAGAGCTGTCCTAGTTTAAGCTTCCCAGAGAGCCAAAGCCTAACAGAACAGTAACATATATAGGATGCCTCCCCCTCTCCCCCACCTTTGGAAAAGAAAAGAATTAGGTATAGAGAGCAGAAAGGGGTAAAACACCCCAAGAATAGTCTCACTTTGATTTGGAAGTTAAAAGGAAAAAATTAACGATAAATAAAAGGTATTTAAGGTAAGGGGAGTTACAAAAAAGGTATAGGGAAAGGAAACAAATACAAAATATATATATAAAACACGATGGATGGAAATGGACAGAGGTAGATTCAGGAGGTGGTTGGTCCACCACGTAGCCATGTGGCAAAGCAGGAGCAGCTGGAACAGGATGGTGCTGTCAGGCAAGGCAGGGCAGAGAGAGAAACGGGAAGTTCCTCTGCTTTATATAGGGATCCAAAACAGGAAGTGGGAGTGGGCTAACCATTGCAACTGGGGTCAGGTTCAGACCACCCCCAGGAGGGGTTAACCCTTAACAGGAGCTTAGCTTGAGATCAATCAGCTGAGAGCCATGAGCCTTGAATATTGATTCCTTCAGGGAATTCTGAGAAATATAAATGTCATGATCAAATTCATGCAAGCTGTAATGCCTTTCAAGAATTGTTAGAAGCATTAAGTATAAGTTTGTGTACTAGTTTGTGTTTTGGAAGACCCACAATAGAGAAATCATCTTATTTCTGGTACTACTCTGTTTTTAGTATTGTGCAATGTGTTCCATGTTTAGATAATTCTTCCAGAAGCAGACATAAATATAACAAAATTAAATCACATTTCAAGTGGTATATTTGGATCTCAGGTTACTCTTTTTTTAAAAAAAAAAAAAAAAAAAAGTCAGGCAATAGAGACTAATGGCTTTGCTTAAGTCAGATAGTGAATCAGTGATTCAGTTAAGATAATTAACTCTCATTCTTTCTCTTTTTTTTCACCCCAACCATTAGATACTCTTGCCAATACAAACAGTCTGCATAACATAGTAAGAAGGTTAAAAAGTCAAGTCAAGCCCATTTTAAATTGTTTTAACCACTTGTGGAATGTAAACTCTATGACCAAGTTTGTATTTAACCATAAATCTACAAATGGTTTAGTCATGGGGCAAAAAATGATTGAACAGCAAGCTACAGCTGCATGATAGGTTTAGGCCAGCAGTGTAGATGATCTTCTAATCTGCTGGAACCTCTGAAGTGATTTACTATCTCCATACAACAGATGTGAAAAGTTAAATTCAAGTGTCCACAACAAAGTTAGCTGACGTACAGCCCTGCTAAAGAGGGCTTATTGGAATATTTAAGAATAAAACTACTGAATCAACTATTAAGAATGATGAAGAAACATTCAGAGTTTTGCAGTTTACTATAATCATGAAGCAATACTCCAGAAGGAATATGAAGGGATATAGGTCATGCTGTTCTGTGAGTGGGAGGAACAGTTGTGCAAGCATTTGGAATCAGAGAATCAGAATCTGCATTCACAGTAGTTAAGACAGGACGTAATTGACTTTAGTGCATACTAGCTCTCTCAGGTATAATCCAGCTCTAGATAAGCTTGTTGCAGAAAGAAGACCCAAACGCTCTGATTTATGTCTCTGTTATTCGTATCATACCTTCTTTCAGCTAGAAAGCATGGACATTTTTATTCAGAACTAGACTCTGCTATCAAGTTCCCAAATAAGCAACTAAGACAGGTAAACAACTAGAGGAGGGATTCTGTTTAGTTCAATGCTACTTCTGAGTGTTGGAGGCAAAAAGTCTTTGTATGCTGTCTTGTTATTTCAGGACCAAGCCCGCATTCATGCTCCAAACTCTGTCTATACCAACTAATGACTCACTAGTTTTCTAGAGTAAAGCTCAGAGCAGGAGAGGTAAGGCAGAAGGCAAGTCTGATTTAGAGTGTGGTCTCTGCTCATATAAACTCTGTGGTAGAGGAAATCCTTTGTTCACAGTTACTGAAAGCTGCCTAGCCAGTCAAACACTGTTAAATGAGCAAAGGCACTTACTTTAGCACCCAGGGTTACTTGCCCAAATTCAGAACTTAGAGCCAGATCACCCATTTGCCATTTGCTCACTTCTCAAGATGCTTTCAGTCCTACAGCAGCAAGATAGCAGAAAAAGGTTTTCCTCTGTTGCTTGCCCATCTCTGAAGACATGCCTAGAGCTGCCCATGCCTGCAAAGAGATGAGTAGCTGGGCAACTACTTCTTGAGGATATGAACAGGAACCCTGCTCAGTGGGAACCGTGCTGACTTCTCGCAGCACCCTCTTCCAGGCCACTGTAGAAATGAGCAAAGCCGTCACAGCCTGAGTGGGGTGTTGTGTTACTTCTCTGTGTCAAAGGGAGTGGAAGCAGAGATGGGCACACAGGCATGTGTTGTAAAACACCCTGGGTGGCAGCTGCAGTTACAAGGAACACAAAACGGACAATGCTTGAGTATTAATCTTGTACAAAACTTTATTCTGTAAAGCATTTGATGTCAGGACAAGAACCCACTTTCTTTTGCTCAATAAGAAACCTAAGGGCAAAGATATTTCTGTGTCTTTTTTTGGTTTTGTTTTTGTTTGGGTTGGGTTTTGTTGTTGTTTGTGTCTGGTTGATTTTTTTCCTCCCTTAACATAAGAAAGTATAGACAATAGTTTTATTTGTAAATTTTTTTTTTCTTCAAATAAGCTTCAACAGGTAACATTAGACCTCTCCTACCTGGTTGCCTTTTCTGTCCTCAAGTAAATTAGCCTGGCCCGAGTTTCCTGTTTCTTGGCTACAATTCTTACACGCACAGAGCAATCCTATAAGCCCATTCCTACCTCAGCCTGATTGATTTCAAATTCAGAAAGCAGGATGGTAGAAATAGCCAAGCAGCATTCATGGCAGCGAACAGGAGTAATCTCATAAGATTTCAATGTAAGCAAAACAATGCCAATTTGATATGTAAACCTGAGCAGTAGCTTACACTCTTTCCCCTCTCTGATGTCCTCTTGGGGTACACTGGGAGAGGGGAAGTTATTCTTCCTTTTCTTTCCTGTCCTTCCCCTCCCTCTTCACAAGCAGATTATTTTCCATTGCATAGCTAGAATGCATAATATCTCTTGTTATTTTTCTCTCTCTCTCTTGGGCCTGGTCCAAACCCCATGTAAACTGAGAGAATTAATAAGTTCATTTTGTCTGGTGAAATGAGTCTGTCAGCAGAAGTTGGTCTCCAGCAAGAATGACAAGAGATGTTGTGACATCAGGAGTAAATTACTCCTTGAAATACTTCTGAGAAAACTAGACTGCCAATTTAAGACTGATTTATAGTTAAGGCTCTGATTTTGATATTTCAAGTTTTTTTTGTTTGTTTTTTTTTTTTTGAAAAAAAATATCAATTGTTTCCAACCAGTAGGACCATTTTTTACTAACAGCATTAAAAATAATCACAGCATTTAATCACTGCAATTAGTTCCCAGTAAAACACAGTAAATAAACTAACAAGGAGATTGTAATTTTCCACTATCACAAACATCAAGGCTGTCAGACCACTCACTTCACACCCAGAATCTAACCCAAACATTACCAAAAAGGTAGTGAGGGAGCAGGGTGGTATTAGACATGAGAGAGCTGCCAATGTCAGCATTGTTCTTTTGATTTTTGTGGTATGATGGGCAATAGCCAGAAAAACAGAGTACCATGCAACGACCAAGGAAGAGAGGCTACATTTGCTAGTATTTAAAAAAGACAAAAAACCTGCTAAAACTGAAATGAGCCATTCGTACTAGACATTGGAAGATTATTGTGGCATGACAAATGCATAAACTTGCCTCAGTGTGCTACTGTGGCACACACGACTTAAAATTATGTAGTTTGACCTTGATATAATCAAGAAGTAACCAAGAAGAAATCCTGGCAGAGTTATATCAGATGAAAGGTGTGTACATGAAACAAAAAGTAGCAGATTTTAGTTAAAAAAAAAACAAACCTAACTTTTCATAAAGTCTGAAATAAAACAAAAAATAAACATATAAGCATAAAATAAACAAATAAACATTAAAAAAAAAAAAAAAAGGAATTAGACAGCAGTGTACAAAATGTACAGCTGACTACACCTGAATAACTAAGGCTGAGTCAAAAGGGGAAAAGGTGGACTGGGTGACTCTGTGGGTAGAGCAGGTTTATCTTGGTGTATGCGAGAACAGGACCTCAACCACAAGCTGCAAAATGCTGCCTACAAAGATGGGGCAAGACAACACAGGAACCAACACAGCTTAACCTGCTGGAACTCACAGGTGCTAAAATAGCCCACGTAGCAGTTGTTTAAAGAGATGTAAATTAACTGGCAGGTTGCCCCTTTCGGTGGCTATTACTGCAGGTATCAGCTTTACACAGTGACAGGAAATAGCAAGGGACATGAAATCAGGGATAAAATAGTCCAGTAACTTGCACGCTTGCTTGGGAGTCAGGCTATCACTGGACAAACCACACTGCCTGTGCCTCATGGGATAGTATTATTTTCTCATGTCACCTCAGTTCTCTAAAATCAATATATGTAATGCCTAATAGCCATAGCAAAAGAGATGACCAAAATACTGTCGTGGAAGGGGTAATTAGCTACAGCGAGATGATATTTCAAAAATATTAATATATAGTTTATTAATATTAAATAATCGGAACTCACACCACCCCGACCACCATTTAATAATAATAATAACAGGCTCTTTGCAACGTTATGGAAACTATATACAGGTTATAACAGGATCTGGAAATAACCATTAAATATATACATTAACTAAACTCAATTTAAACTGGAAAAGAGGAGGTTTGCGGTCAGTATGCCACTAGCGGCCAGTT
>WBNM01037452.1:13123-27055 GCA_013399055.1 Ramphastos sulfuratus
CTTTTCTTGCTGTGTTTGGTCACATATATCAAAAACAGCACTGATGAATCAAATTATTAAAAATTCATTTAAAAAATGTTTTCAGCTAGGAAGGTTACATCTTCCTTGATACTGTCCTCAGGTGGCCTCATTTTATCCTCACAAAAAAAAAGGAACACCTGAAAATCCACATGTATTACATTCAGTAAGAAACTCTGCTATCTTTTATCATTGTTTTCTAACAGGATTATGATGCTCTCAGCACCACAGCTATTATGAGCTCTGATAAGATTACAGCAGATATCCAGGACTGCATTCCCCATTGTTCATAAAAACCAGGCTAAGCTGAACACAGCAGAAGGCTGAAGAGTGCAGAGCGCAGAACAGCTCTGACCAGAAAATAAACAGAGGAACAGAGAACAAGAGGGTCAGGCAGCTTCATGAAAGGGTCAAGCAGTTTTGTGAGTTCCATACACTCCACTTCAACGGAGAGAATTGTTCAGCTGAAGAACAGTACACAATAAAAACCAGAAAACCCAACAATTTAAGAGAAAAATACTTGTATAGTTCTTTCAGTTTTAATGTAGGCACACTTACTGGTGCAACCTGCAAATCCATTTCTACTTCATATGGGAAAATCTAACTAGATTGTAGAGTCTTAGACTCTAATATGAAATTACTGCATTCTCATTTTTTTCCTAATCCTGCAGGAACAGGAAATCATTTGGGTAAACCTAAAGGGTGCAATCAAACCTCAGCAATTCACTGATTTTTTTTTCCCTTTATCATTCATAGTTACGTAAGATTTTGAGTGGGCTGCAGATAGAAACAAAAACTTGGAAAGAAATGCAAACTTTTATCTACTTACTCAGTTTTTAACTTGGCTGACAGAAGTCCTGGAGTCCCAGCTGCAAGACTTTTATGGTGACCTTATTTTCATCCTGGCTCAAGGTTGAGTGAGAACAGGAATACAGAAAGTCCTACCTCAACGTGAGGAGAAACTTCTTGAGAGTGAAGGAGCACTGGAACGGGCTGTCCAGAGAGGTTGTCTCCTTCTCTGGAGACTTTCAAAACCCACCTGGATGTGTTCCTGTATGAACTACCCAAGGTGATCCTGCCTTTGTGAGGGGGTTAGACTCAATGGTCTCTGGAGGTCCCTTCCAACCTCTAAGGTTCTGTGAGACCCAGATTAAATTTCATGCAATAGCAGACTGTCCTTTCCCATTCAAAATTCAAATTTTCATAAACAAGTGACATCACTATGCTCACCTACACTTGTGCTCCTTCTGATATGCTTTCATATGAGAACTGGAAACATAGGAAAGGTACAGGTAGGGAAAGAGAAAGCACTGTTTAAAAAATACGACAAATTTAGCACACTGACTTGCTGAAACTCTTAAAACGTTTTTTAAGATTGTATGAGAGCATGTTTCTATAATTAGACATCTTTTAACGCTTCATCTCAACCTAAGTATTTCTTTTAAATTGGGTATTCTCAGTTTTTTCAGCTTCTGTGATGCCTATTTTTTAATTAAAGTAGTATTAATTCTAGTGAAAAAATGGCACTTGACATCGAAGTGTATGTAGCCCACAAACATAAGTTTGTAGTAGTGAAGCATAAGCTGGAAAATGGTTCTCAGATGTGCGCACTTAATATAATTTGGATAACTTTACATATTGCTTATTTTATTCCACCTTCGAGACACAGTAACTTTAGAACATGTAATTTAATTTAGCAGACAATGGGAACTTTGAAAGGACTCAATGCAAGACACAAATAGATCCACATCCTGCAGGGCTCAGCCTATCACTGACACAAGATCCTGTAAGGTCAGTTCAATGCACTGCTTTTCAGACAGATGAAACAATTGAATTTTATTGTAAGAATAAATAATCTAAAAGTCATATACGTGCAACTGCATTCACAACCTACTATGTTTTTCCTAACTGACTCAGGTCTGCTGACATTCAGTGCTATTTAGGTCAGTCTGCTGGAGATACAGCCAATGGCCTAAAGGGTGGAATTTCTTACTGCAGATTAATCATCGTGGAGAATTCATTCTCGTGTGAGTAGTAAGACAACTGCACCAACTTAAGCACATGAAAAAAAAAAAGCTTGCACAAATTGGGAGGTATTAGTACTTCCCTTATTCCTTTACCCTTTCAAAGATTGTGATCAGAAAGAAACCACTGCAATAAGACCTGTCCCTTCTTTTCACAGATCTTCAGTCATGCTACAAGAGACAATGTTATGCAAAGACAGAGTCACTGCCTGCTTAATTCTGCTCTGACCCTAAGGCTTGCAGAGGGTAAAAGGAAGATGTCATTTTCAAGACTGTGACCTGTATCAGGATATATTGCATTATATTAAAGAATACATTATTTTAAAACACTTATTTATCCATCTTAGAATACTTGATTTGTTACATCACCAAATTCTTCCATCTTACAAAGCATTTTAATTCACCAAGGTGAGTCTGAAGCAGCGAAGGACAGCTGGTTTTGCAACTAGTGCAGCCCAACAGATTAGAATACAAACAACCATGAGAAGTGTGATGCTTGCAAGGCGGTGGGAATAAGCCTTATAGGAGACAGTATGTAAGCTTCTCTGTCTCAGGGTGCTCTAAGTTTGCCTCTCTCCCCTGTCTCTGTTCCTTCCTTGTTTTACTCATTTTAATATTGTCTGATCATGAATGCACTTGTCAACATTTAAAGAGCTCTTATCTGTAATTATTGGTGACAGCTGGAAGGTGCATTGAACTTCTCTGAAATAAACTAATTAAGAACAATCCCAGTGACTAAAAAGCATAAAATTCAGCACAGGCCTCTCTGAAGCCAGTATTAATAGCAAGCTTATGTAACTTTCCCCATTTCTTATTACTGCTCTCCTGCTTTAATTAGAGGACTCATAAAGGACTGAAGAGGACATATATCAGTGGAACAGCATTTTACTTCTTGGAGGATGGACATAATTGCAAGCCAGTAAGAAGACTGTAATGAATGTAAACCAGAAAGAAAAAAGAAAAACAAAATAATACCATGCTGCTATTTAAAAAAAAAAAAAAATCAGACCAATTTACATGATCAGGTTTAGCACAAATTCAATTATTCCAGAAAGACAAAACCCAGAATTCTCACCTCCAACTGCTACAAAGTCTGATATACAGATTTCACCCCGATGACCAGACAGCATCTTTCTTACATGTATGCAGCATTAATTAAAACACTACAAAGCAAACATTGCAATAAGCTGTAGACAAACTTGCTCTCCTCTACATTAGAGTACATCCACTCTTAAGAATTTTCCTGATAAGATGCTTGTAAAAGCCTCCTTCCTGCTAGAAAATTTAACAGTATCACTGAAAAGCTATTTGAGACATCTGGCAAACAATGAGGCAATCCAAGGTACATTTACACCTGGAAAAGGAAACCAACCAACCAACCAACCAACAAACACCAAAACAAACAAACAAAAATATCAAAGCAGTAGCTACCCTGAAAAAAAAAACAAACCCACAAAAAATGCAGTGTGTTGCTATTGTGTGTCTCTGGGCCCTGTGTGGAAACAGACACAGCACTATACCAGTAATTGCTGCTGATGGATGACAAGAAAATGTCCCCAAAACCATTCCAGCTGAGTTATAATAGACAGTTTTTAAACATGTGGCCTCAAAACAGAATTCACATAATGTCAGGGGCTGGAAGTCACCTCAAAAGATCATCCAGTCCAACCCTCCTGCAGAGGAGGATCACCTATACCAAATCATACAGGAACACATCCAGGTGAGTTTTGAGTATCTCCAGAGAGGGAGACTCCACAACCACCATGGGCAGTCTGTTCCAGTGTTCGGTCGCCCTCACAGGGAAAATTCCTCCTCATGTTTACATAAAACTTCCTATGCCTCATATTCCACCCATTGCCCCTTATCCTGTCATTGGGTATCACCAAGCAAATCCTGGCTCCATCCTCCTGGAACTCACACTTTGGATTTTTTGTTCAACTGCAACTATGCTGACAAAAATCACCACAAGAACACGTAGTGGATATAGTTCCTGAGTATTCTTTCATCCTCACCCAACTCATTTAGTAAACTGATGTTTTTAGTAGACTGAACTCCCAACTTGTTAAATCGCACAGGTTTCAAGAGTACCAAACTGCCTTTGTCTAAGTATTTTTGCTTCCCAATTCCAAAGGGGAGGAAAAAAAAAAAAAACAAAACATTANTCAGACCAATTTACATGATCAGGTTTAGCACAAATTCAATTATTCCAGAAAGACAAAACCCAGAATTCTCACCTCCAACTGCTACAAAGTCTGATATACAGATTTCACCCCGATGACCAGACAGCATCTTTCTTACATGTATGCAGCATTAATTAAAACACTACAAAGCAAACATTGCAATAAGCTGTAGACAAACTTGCTCTCCTCTACATTAGAGTACATCCACTCTTAAGAATTTTCCTGATAAGATGCTTGTAAAAGCCTCCTTCCTGCTAGAAAATTTAACAGTATCACTGAAAAGCTATTTGAGACATCTGGCAAACAATGAGGCAATCCAAGGTACATTTACACCTGGAAAAGGAAACCAACCAACCAACCAACCAACAAACACCAAAACAAACAAACAAAAATATCAAAGCAGTAGCTACCCTGAAAAAAAAAACAAACCCACAAAAAATGCAGTGTGTTGCTATTGTGTGTCTCTGGGCCCTGTGTGGAAACAGACACAGCACTATACCAGTAATTGCTGCTGATGGATGACAAGAAAATGTCCCCAAAACCATTCCAGCTGAGTTATAATAGACAGTTTTTAAACATGTGGCCTCAAAACAGAATTCACATAATGTCAGGGGCTGGAAGTCACCTCAAAAGATCATCCAGTCCAACCCTCCTGCAGAGGAGGATCACCTATACCAAATCATACAGGAACACATCCAGGTGAGTTTTGAGTATCTCCAGAGAGGGAGACTCCACAACCACCATGGGCAGTCTGTTCCAGTGTTCGGTCGCCCTCACAGGGAAAATTCCTCCTCATGTTTACATAAAACTTCCTATGCCTCATATTCCACCCATTGCCCCTTATCCTGTCATTGGGTATCACCAAGCAAATCCTGGCTCCATCCTCCTGGAACTCACACTTTGGATTTTTTGTTCAACTGCAACTATGCTGACAAAAATCACCACAAGAACACGTAGTGGATATAGTTCCTGAGTATTCTTTCATCCTCACCCAACTCATTTAGTAAACTGATGTTTTTAGTAGACTGAACTCCCAACTTGTTAAATCGCACAGGTTTCAAGAGTACCAAACTGCCTTTGTCTAAGTATTTTTGCTTCCCAATTCCAAAGGGGAGGAAAAAAAAAAAAAACAAAACATTAGCAGCCTGTTCTTTCCTTGAGGAGCAGTGATATACAGTTTCAGACAATCTATAGGGCTGAGAAAAAAAATAAAGATCACCTGTTGTGAATTTCCAAGACCATGTGACCTAGAGTAAATAACATTCTTAAATGGATGTATTAATAACTGCTTTCCTAGAATCTAGTTAGATCCTCACAGTTCCTTTATTCATTACACATATTTTATGGCAAGAAATGTAAGGTTTATAGATAGGAAAGATATATATATAAAACTAGTTTTGTTTTGGTGTAGCATGTACAGGCACAAACATGCAAAGCAGCAACCAGTCTGTCTTTCCCATCCAGTTTCTTGAAAAAAAAAAAGTAGCAGAAGACAGCTTCACCTATTTGTCACAGAGTTGCTTGGTAAACAGGCAGTACTATAATTATTTGGTTCTACTGATACATGGAAATTACTGCTCTGAAAAAGGTAACTGTTTAGTGGTTAAAGGACATTTCCCCAATAATTTCTATTGGAAGGACTCTGCAGTGGGGAACATCACAACTGTTCTGTTTCTCATCTCTTCATGATGTAATTAATGCAAGATATTTGTTGACATACTTTGGATTCACATTTCCCTGCCTGAATCAAAGCATGGCTGTTAAGATAGCTGTGAAGAAGTATCTGTGGAGAATTTGACTCAGTATTACAATGTTAAAACTTAACTCTCAAACTGCCAAACCCATCTGCATTTCCAAATGACTCTCTCATGATTACACTATAATCACAGAGTCAGGGCACTGATGCACCTCTCAGTTTTGGGACAAGAATGAATAACTCCATCATCTAAGATAAAGCAAAATGATGGCCATCCCAACCAAGAAGACAAGCCTTAGATGGCCTAAATTCTTCAAAACTTATCAACACAGAGACAGGCTAAGTGAGAAAAAGATAAAAAAAAGGACAGCAACACACAAAATTTTAAGTCACATCGGTGAAATCAAATGTCCTGGTCATTTGGTGACAACTGGAAATGAAAAGCATACTTTCTTCAGGAAAACATATTAGCCACAGCTGCTGTTTCAGTTCTGGCCATAGGTACAAAACTGAGAAATTAATTCTTACCTTTTTTTCTTGTTGCAAAGATGCTAGCCCTCATGGGAGTGCATCTATGTGAAGACAGCCTTTGGTGCAGTGACAGATGAGAAAGTTTCCCGTGAAGGATTAATGTGTATCACTTTCCATGTAATTTATGAGTAACATATAAAAATGTCTGCCTAAACAAAGTGGGAAGAGCTAAAGTTCATGACTTTTTTTTTCTGTACAGCAAAAAAAGCATAATGGTAAGATATAAATAAATGGAACTGGCTTCTGTCTTTCAGTTGTTTCAACAGGATCATCAGAATGTAAGATGATCATGCAAACTAAAACTGTTTATTTTAATAAACCAAAACCAGCTAGATTCATAGAAATTATGACAATGTAAGGCAACATAAATGAAGACTGACAGACACATAGGAGATATCAAAGAGCTGTAATGGTTTAATTTTCTTCAGAATTAATATAGAAATATATGCATCTTTGTAAGAACTACATACATTTTATTTAGATAAAGGTGTGCAAAGTATGACTCTTTACCACTACTGAGAAACAAAAAATGAGTATTATTAACAGTTATATTAATTTCATTATCATAATGTACTGTAATTTCATATTATAATCTACTGCAATTAAACCAGCTTGTATATTAGTAGTATAGTTAATCAGTATAATGATGTTAAGTAGTCTGCAAGTATTTCAGTCATTGATTATGAACTAACTGAAGTTTCTGTCTTCTGGAATTCTTTGCTGCTGTGGTAGGTGATCAAGTAGTTCAGAGTTTGGCATAATCTTTCAGTATCATTTCCAGTTTCTGGCTCACCATGATGTTCCCCTTCATTTTGAGTTTACCAGACAAAAATGCCTACAAAAAACCAAAGCAGGGGAGCAAATAAAGTCTTCAGCTGTTTACCCATAACCCAAACATGAAGACAAAGTTAAGTGTTTAAGTCTAGTGCTCCAGAGGATGCTTTCAGTGTGCAACATCCATTGGCTATTGGTAATTAACACAAAACCATCCAAGTTAAATTCTAATAGCATCAAGAATCAGTTTTCCACCTAGAGTGCAGGAGTGGTCAACTCTATCACTCAGTGGGGGAAAAAAAAAAAAGAAAAAAAAAAAAAAAGAGATCCACACAAAAAAACAACACTCAAAAAAACCCAAACAAACAAAAAACCAGACCAAACCAAACGGAAATTTAGTGGCCTCCATTTCTTTTCTATGTATAGCACAGAGGATTGCTGATGTAAACCAAACCATCACCAGGGCACAAAAAATAAAGCCCCTAATCCTCCCTGACTATGCTAAAAATACCCATATATCCTTATATGAAATAAGAAATTTATATGAAAAGACCATTTAATGAGAATCAAAGGCATAATAAAAAGGCTATTCACCCAAACTCATAACAAATGCTCACAGGAAGCACTTGGACAACATAAACACATACATTTTCCACAGAAAGGCACAGCCTTTATACATAGCATACTACAACAAACAGGAACTAAGTAAGATTTCATTGTTTTTGCAGAATCATAGATCAACCAATACTTCCAGTGAAATGCTGGTATACTAGATTTTTATTGACTCCTTCAAAGAGCTGTATACTCTGTTTCAATCTAGTTCAGTATTTTTTCTAAACTACTTTTGCTTCACTGAGACTTTGCAATTTGAAAGCTCTTTGAAAGTTCTGAAACAATGTGCTTTTGGCTCATTTCATTAAGTTGAAATACATTCAAATAAGGAATAGAAAGTGCCAGCAGAAAATAAATAGATGCTTTGAGCCTCTCTGGATGAAAAACCTCACAGAAACTCAAAGAAAACACTAATGTCTATGGACAGATAATGTTCCTGAATTGCAATTGCTATTCTTTAACACTGTGAAGATTACACATTGATATCTTGTTTGTTTGTACTTTATGTCTTCTATATACAGAGAGTCCCAAAGGATTTTACTCATGCAGTACGTAGGACTCCCAACATTTGCCTTTGTCATTAGTCTCCAATTTTACAATCAAACTCTCCAACAACTTCTGCTTTGGATCAAAGAAAAAGGAACTGTTTGATATACAATGAGCTTAAAGTTTTCATTTGCTCAAGCTTTAATCCAAAAGCTGAAATATTAAATTCATGACAGTTTAATTTACTTTTACACAAGGCATTTTTATTAGTACAATCAGTAGTTTGTTACTCCAAGAGGCTAAAAGTGCACAAGCAGATTACACAACTTTCTGAAACCTTTCTCTCCCTTAAGATCTGTCTAGTTCAGGTGAATTTTGTCCCATTTCAATGCATTTGCATGCTTGCACTCTCCAAGATTTCTCTTTGCTTCAGCAGTGGCAGTAAATCAGAATGCAAGAAATACTGACTTCCTGACACACTGCCCCACCAAAAGAGCCTGACAAACCCTAACCTTTCAAACCAAATACTGTGAAGTGCCAGGAAACAAATAAACAATTCAAATTTGTACTTCCAGGCTTTAACATTTGAGGTATCTTTGTTTCAAGATGATAAAGATGGCATCAACTCCTCATCAAGTGTTCTTACTAATTGAGTATAAGTTAACAGTGTGCATACAGTTCATCTGCCTCTGGTTTGCACTGTGAAAACATCCATTGTCACATATTTTGGAATGCGAGAACTGTGAATCAAAAATTGATTTAAGGCAAATATGTCCCCATGCAAGTATTTCTGTGACAGAGGTTTTTACCTTCTGTGGGTTGGTCTTTTGTTGTACCAGGTCCATGAAATCCTCATCTGACATGGTGAGGGTGGTATCAGCAGAATTTCTTGCAGGTCCTTGGTAGACTGCTCCAGAGCCATTCTTTAAGTCAATTGCTGAGAAGCAATAATACAATTTTTTTTATTAGTTTTATTTCAAAATAAAGATAAAATTTTCAGTCTAAAGAACACTACTGTCTTTATCTATTATTATAAAGCACCCAATCTAAACAGACACCCTGCACTAACAGTCACTTAAAAATGAATAGGTTTTAATTAATCTTCTTTAATGAAAAAAAAAATTTAAAAAAAAAATTTGGAGGACTCACAGGAAGGATTGCCACTTGAAAATTGTTGCAGAGATGGCCAAATCCACTTTTTAAACAGTACTTAAGATTCACAAGATATTAATTAGTGCAATTACTGTAAAAATGTTAAAATCACTAATAAAGCTCTAATGTTTTAACAGCATTCTATATTCAGAGAGGGCAAATGTGGTGGTGTTCAAACATGCTACTGCATTTCCCCTCTTCTTCTCCAAGCCTGTTCTGCTTCATGCACAAAACATTTAAAGCCCTGCCAAATATCTGTCCTCTATCTTCTGAAAAGCCAGCAATTCCTCAAAGTGTATGGAGCTCCAGTCTTCCTTTCCCACACCAAACAACCTGCCAAAATAATCTATTAGACAGCTAACACTATTAGTTATATGGTGCCATTTGTTTAGAAGAATATTAGAATATTTTGACAGGATGTGTTCTGCCAAATCATTTTCAGATTTTTCAAATTCCCAGACTTTCCCTTTGCACCTTTTCTACCTGCTCCTCTCCCCTCTGCACTTTCAGAGCAAACCAAAACTGTTATTCAAGTGGATGTTCCTGTAAGGACATAACACCTCTAACCACAGAATCATGGCTGCTTAGCCAGTATTTGTACACTTAGTTGGTTTCTTTTAGTTGACACATTTTAAGACATTGGCCTAACTATGGAGAATCATTTCTGAGTAAAACTATCTCACATGTATTTTTCTTCCAAATACTTTTCCTGAAAGGGTAAGGTAAACTATACAGACTGGGAATAGCTTTCGTCTGTTCAAGTGAGGTTTTTCATTTTCTGAAGTCTCTTCCAAGCAATATATACCCACTTATAACAAAACTAGAGGGGGAACTATGTACACAATGACACTCAGTAAGAGCTGACATACTAGATTATTATTATTATCCACTTCATTTAAAGGTAAACTGTAATTTCAGCAACCACTTTTAATGGGCATCCCTAACGGGATGCAACATGAGAGAAAAAAGAAATTACTGAGTACTAAATGAACAATCTACACAGTCTTCGTTTGTGGATAGAAGCTGTGAAGCCTTCTATTGATTCAAGCCCGCTACTATATTGTCTGAAGCCTAACATCTTAAGTGAGTCTTTAAAATATTGCTCCTGTAGGTTATCCAGATACAACCTGTCATTTACCAACAATACAATAAAAATAAATCATATACTGAATCATGAAATGCAAACTTCACAGTGGGTACCAGCTTCTAAGATTAACTTAACCAAGCTTAACTGTCAATATGCTTTTAAAATACACCTCTACTTAAATCCCAGCAATGTAAAGAACCACACCTATGTAATTAAGCTGATCTCCCTTTGAGCCAAACAGTACTATTCAGAAAGCTCCACATACAAATTCACAAAATACACACATGGTGTTCTAGGATGCTTACAGTTCTTATTTAGTAATTTTTAAAATTACTTCTGGGCCTTAGAAATCAAATGAGCATGAGGCCCTTCTTCTGCTTCATTCATGCATTAATTTTTCATTTGTCCCTACCCTTCCTAGAATGTTCCATAAAGGAACTTCGATGCTGAAAGCCTGATAGAACATCTCCCAAGACACAAGAGACTTTCTTCTCTGTCTGTACTAAGCACTGTACAACAGTTTCATATATCCCATTGATATACATCTCCACCAGGCTCAGCAGTGAAAAGTGTAGAATTAAAAAGGTGTAGTGACTCAAGCAAGTACACCTAGCTTTTAGTCTGATTATAGTACACACTCCACATTGTTACAACCCGTTTGCCTTCTCCATTTCCCATGTCTCAAGAGCATCACTTACCACACAAATATGCTTGTAAACACTGAGCAATTATGGTACCATGAGCAAAATGGTTACATTTAATCATATCAAATCTTTAACCCATTTCAATTAAAACTTACTAAAAATGATAAAACAAGTAAACAAAAACTCCACAACCAGAGGATCAATCTAATCTTATTTTTTCCCCCAAAATACAAAAATACTATTTCCGTTTCCTCTTTATTCTTTTCAAAGAGCATTAAAATTTTTGCTAGGGTTTTTTTGGTTTTGTGGGAGGGTTTTTTGTGTTTTGTGTGTGTGTTTGGTTTTTTGGTTTTGTTTTTTTTTCATAAAAACATAAAAGCTCTTCTACTGTGACTGGACACACTCCTCTTCTAAGCCTTAACATAAATGAATTACAGCATCTCTATGGAAGCAGCTGGAAAAAAAAAAATACAGAAAATCTACTCAAAGCCCCAAAGGAACTTGGAGAAGGCTATAAAGCCCCATAACTTGATATGCAAGCTGCAGTGGGTGAATTCTGGTGAATCACATTGGAGAATAGTGACCCAAAATATACCATATGCTGGTATTTTACTGTGGGAAAGGAACTTCCCTTTTTATAGAAGATGGAAAGCTACCACAAAACCTGGTCATTTTTCTACAAAGGAACAAAACAAACAAGTGAACCCCCCCAAAAAACCCAAACAAGCAAACAACAAACACCACACAAGGATTAAAAGCATATATGATCATTTTTCTTGCCCCCTAACATACACCTAGCCTAGGGTATTTAAATGAAAACTGAGACTAAACTACAGCACTGGCACACAGACAAATGGATATGAACTAGCAATTCAAGAAATTAGCCGAATACCACAACAGATTCCAACCATTAGAGCAGAAAAATTCTAGCTTTCCAAATGACCAGAGAGGGTGCCTTCTTGTAAAACACAAGCTTTGTAAGATACATAACACAGGTGCCTGCTATAGCAGAAAACAGTCTTGATACACATTCACATAACTCTTGGATACATGTCTTTATGGTTATAGCTACCATCTTGTCACTGCAGCTTGCATTAGTTAGCCTGGCAACAATCTGGTACAACTTGGTACTGGCATAGCTATATCCGTGCTCAGGTGGTTGGTGACCTGGGCTGCTGCTAGGCAACTACCTCATATAATGCCTCTGTGGTTCCACTGCTAGCAGTAACAGATGAGTAGCCTAAAGGTGTCTCCAGTGTTCTTGGCTCCTTCCTGGCTGCTACACATACAGCTCTTCTCCTAGCCATTCACATTGCTGATTAGCTCCATACAAAACTAGTAGTTTGAAACAAGTGTGGTACTCCTCAGTACTGTAACAGCCAACTTGTGAAGTCAAAGCTGGGGAGTCTCAATCAAGATTTTTTTTTTCTTTTAAAATAAGAAAACGTAGTTCTATTACCACTAAGCTTATTCCTTAAGTTTTGATACTACTAAAATTCTGTACTGTTTTATTCTTTTAAAAGGGATTTTCAGCATCCTCTTAAATTAAAACAGCTTGCTTCTATAAAGAAATACCATGCTACAGTTCAACATTGTTTAGACAGTAAATCTGCTGTGCAAAATCTTGCATCTTCAGTGCAAGATCACTGCGCTCCCCATGGCTTCGCAACATCCACACAGAACTAAATGAAAGTAAAGGTCATCATTAATTATGCAGGCCAATGTTAATATTAGTGTTACTATCAAGAAGTGTCTCTGTAACAACAAAAGCTAAATCAAATTCACAAAACCCACTTTAATGTAATAAAAATCTTGGCTTAATGCAGAGAATAGAGAGTTACAGTTGCAGTTCAAACAATAAAAATATATTATTATATGACAGAAACATAATTTTTTTAAAAATCTTTTTTATCCCGAACAATTTGCAAAACATCAGAACTGTGTTTCACATGAACAAATTTCATAGCAGTCCTCAATACTGCTGCTACCTCTCATTTGCTTCCCTACTAGCCTCCCCCCAAATCGGAAGAGGCTCAAGGATGTTAGCAGATGATAGAGCTACAAACACTGAGTAAGACAGCAATGAGCTGCAGGGCTAGCTTGTTTCTAGTGCTATCAATTGCCGCAGTTCTCACAACAGCACAAAGCTCTGCAAAAGTGGCAAGTCAAAAATTTAAAAGACAAGGCACAAACAGCTACATGAAAATTTAATAAGAGAAAGAAGCCTAGTAGGTACCCCAAGAGAACCAAGAACACTGCCTGTAAAAGGCTTGGAGGCCCTTAGAAAGTGAAGCCTGAAATGTAGATAGATAATAAACAATTAGCATCCACTCAAGACTTAAAACAAAACACTCTCACAAAATAATCTACCCCATCACATTTTAATTGTTTCACTGATGTCAAGAATTTTGACCATACATTGAAGGAGTATGCAATATTACCCTAAATTTTAAGGTCATGTTTTCCACTTTGCTTTACCATAGCTATGTACATTATGGGATCTCACTCTCAAGAGAGTAATTTTATTTTAAGGATAACGCAAAATTGTTACGATCTAACTTAGTATAACATTTACAAAACTGATTTAAAATTACTGTACACAGAAAATCAACTAATAGCAAACCAAGTTTAAATGTAGCCATAAAGTGCAATTTTCCTGGTAGTTGACGAACATTAAAATATCAAGTAGGTTTGAAACTGGTCAAACTGGGACAATTGATTGATGGGG
>WBNM01037454.1:0-22301 GCA_013399055.1 Ramphastos sulfuratus
GCTTGAGAGAGTCCAGCGTGGAGTCACAAAGATGATGACGGTAATGGAACAGAGGGTGACAGAATACTGGAACAGGCTGCCCAGGGGATTTGTAGAGTCTTCCTCTCTGGATATACTCAAAACTGGCCTGGATGCATTCCTGTGTGATCTGGTATAGGAGATCCTGCTCTGGCAGGGGGGTTGGACTGGATGATCTTTCGAGGTCCCTTCCAGCCCCTGACATTCTGTGATTCTGTTGAGGCTTGTTAAGTTTTCACACCAGCATTTCCATACATAATTCATTCCTGAAAAGACCTCTCTGCAATAACACTCTTAACTTCTCCTGTTTACAAAACTTTGGCAAGCATTAGACAAAGAGTGTGCTGTGACCATTCTTCTCAAAGTGACCAATGTGATCTTCTTGTTTCCCAGTTCTGCCCCTTCTGTATCATCACTTGCTGTAGGATCTCTGAGAAGAAACACCTTATTGTTCTGTATCTGTGGAGTCCTGTGAGGTAGTATCAATGATCTAAATAACAGCATTACCAAAATCATACTGCCTTGAAGGTATTTAGAATTAAAAGTACAATCTATCCCTCAATTCTGCCTTATTATTAGGGATTTTGTCACAAAAAGAGCATTATCCTTAACTGAAATTTAATTTAATTGTATGTATTATGAACACAGCCAGGCTGCAGGAAAGGATTCTCTCTTGATCTATTCAGAAGTCTGGATGAATGTTTTTACACAGTTTTAAGAGCTACTCACCTTAACCTTGACATCAGCTGGCCAGTCAGCTGACTGCAAAGTTAATTAGGATACCTGCCTATAAAGGACATTCTTTCCTAGATGCACAATAATGAGCTCAGCAAAACAAAGAAAACAACTGTGCTGCAAACACTCAGAAGGAAGATTCCATGTGCTCACAGATCAGACAGGTCAAAGCCAATTTCTTAGGCACTCTCACTTGGTAAGGATTATTTACAGAAGTTTATGATTTAGTTTAAGCATTGTTCAAACAACAGGATGCATAATCCCCTCAAAACAAATAACTGAACAAATCTCAAGGTCTTGCTTAGTTTTTCCAAAGCATACATTTTAGGCAACAAAATTAACAGAATATTTCAGCCCAGAGAGGCTGTCAAAGTAATATAAACTTGAGTTTTAACTAATGCAGCTTGAACCAGGGCAATGCTAGCCTGCACGCATTTGCACTTTTATTTGCACCTATGCAATGCTAAACGAGGTATGAAAGACCAGTTTTTTAAAATCATAAAGAACATTGTCTGAACTTTTTAAAAACTATGCCCCCACAGTACTTCTCAAATGCTTTTCAGAGTTTACATGATTTCTAAGCAATTATGTACATACCTTAAAATCTGGTTTTCAACTACATTTTATCAACAAAGTGAGGACTGACCTGTTGGAAGGTAACAAAAAGTAAAAGGATCTTGGGGGTCCTAGTTGATGGGAGATTGACTGTGAGCCAGCAATGTGCTCTTGTGGCCAGGAGGGGCAATGCCATTCTGGGATGTATTAGAAGGGTGTGGCTAGTAGGTTGAGAGAGGTTCTCCTGCCCCTCTACGCTGCCCTGGTGAGGCTGCATCTGGAGTACTGTGTCCAGTTCTGGGGCCCCCAGTTCAAGAGGGACATACAACTGCTTGAGAGAGTCCAGTGCAGAGCCACGAAGATGATGACGGTAATGGAACAGAGGGTGACAGAACACTGGAACAGGTTGCCCGGGGGGTTTGTTGAGTCTCCCTGTCTGGAGATATTCAAAACCCCCCTGGACCCATTCCTGTGTGATCTGGTATAGGAGATCCTGCTCTGGCAGGGGGGTTGGACTGGATGATCTTTCGAGGTCCCTTCCAGCCCCTGACATTCTGTGATTCTGTGATCTGTGTGACTAACAAAACTATTCACTCGTTTTCTTTGGATGTATCAAAAGGAATTTGAAGTCCTGACGTAAATGCCAGAAAATTTAACTGTGTATTGAAAACATACTACAGTTACACCAGTGCTTGGGTGTCCTTTGTATTTATAGCTAAATATAAAAGAATCATATGCACAAACTGAAAAAAACAGCAGTGTTGATAAATCCCTGGTTATGCATACCAGAAAAATAGCTCTTGGTCTAGTTTGGCATTTAAAGTCAGACTCCTTTTCAACATGCCCCAAACCCCACACGCATTCTACTGCTAATACTCAACACAATAAGGCTAATACCAGCTGATTAGAACATGCTTCAATGGCATAATTCTCTAAAGAGAATGAATATCCTATAAGTTAAATGATGACACTAGGTTATATGAAATCCTAATTAGCTCAGCAGAAAAGAAGAAAGGCTTTAGAGATATGAAACTGTCAAAGCAGACTGTTCATAAAGGGGTATGATTTCCTCTTTGCCTTTTAATCTCATTTTCAAAACCGCTTCCTAAACTAGCATTTGCAAATACCTCAGCTTCTGTACACAAATAGGCTAATTCCAAACTGAAGTGCTTGTTCACCTGATGATGTAACAGCTTCACAAACATCATGAATTATTTTTTAGCCTTCTTGCCATTTAGTCCTTGGAAGTTAAATCAATGACAATGCTATTATACTATATTTAAATAGCTTTTCAACAAAGACCAAAGCTATTTTTCACTCAGAGCAGCTAAGTGAACCTTCAGAAGACATTAGCTCATGTTTGTTAGTAAAAACTTCAGTCTAGGGACTAGCACTTTGTAACACTGTCTGTTGTGTGCACCTTCAGCACACAGCTCTCCTGATGTGTGCAATTTCTTGTCCTTGGTAAGAAATTGTTTCTCCGTCTGAAAAATACTCTGAGTTGGATTGTGCCTGTAGATTCAGAGGCAGGATAACAGTGGCTGAACAGAACAGTCCCCTGTTGTCTCCTTTCTCTCTCTCACTGGTTCTGCAGTCTGGGAAGTGAACTGAGACTGCAGTGGATGGATGGAAGGGCTATCTAACATGTACTTTACAGCCCTGTGGAAGTTACCTGGAAATTACAGTATCATTTGTGAGTATACTACCTATTCAAATGTGCTTTATAACCGGCACTATGAAAAGAATAAAACTCTTTTTCCACAAAGACCTGTTGGAGAAGATGAACAGAAAGATGATGTGCATGTGGTAGATGACTGTATAATGGACAAAAAAAATGATGTACAGAAAAGGAGTCCAAACATCCACTTGGACTCATTGGTCACCCATCTTTGAGACATGAAACTTGGGAAATGAACTGACAATTTCCTGGCTGCACCTCTTTTTACCTCTCAGCACTGTTAAGCTGTTCAAAATCACAGCACTTGCAGAACAGCAGCTGACCTTACCTCAGAAATTTTGTTCTTGCACAAATAGTTTTCAAGGCAGTACAAAATTTTCAAAGAAATGGCAATCCGAACCCACTTCTATTACAATTGTTCTCACAGAGACTGCCAGCAACAAGTCAGAGGAAGTCGAGGCAAATGAAGTGGCATACAAGGATCTCTGGCTGCAACTGATTTTGCTACTTCTTTGTTTAATCATAATTCCAAGTGACGGAAGTGGGTGTAGCAGGAAAAGCAAATAACAAGAAGCTGAATGGTAGATTAAAGTACTTTTTAATTTGGACTTAGATTTGTCCTTACTACCATGGAAAATGCTGTTGTGCTTCCCATTAATTTTGATGCAAATGCTCCCAGCATATAGTTAGAAAAACTATTATTTTTAGAATACAAATCAGGGATAACGACAGAAGCCTTCGCATTGTCTGTTGTGGCAGAATTCTGTTTTCCATCTACTAGAGAAGGTAATTTTCTGTACAGTCATACCCTATACTGAGGAAAAAGGAATGAAATGGAACAGAAGGGAAAAGAAAGGAAAAGGGAGAAAAAAGGGTAAGGGAAGAAAGCTCCTCTACTATTGCTATTTTGTTTCTTTAGGTCCATTGCTACAGGACAATTGCAAAATGACTAATAAAAACTATGCAGAGCCAATATTTGCATGTTTAAATAATTTTTCAGATGTTTTTTAAATCAAAGTATCAAAGAAAAAAAACATGGTCCTCTCTAACTTCTTACCTACACAGTCACTTGAGATACTATGTATCAAAAAGTATTTCTAATTTGAGATTAGAGAAGTCAGGATGATTTGAGAAATGCTGCAAATTTCACAACTCAGTCCCCCTTCTCATTGGGCCTCAGTTCATGCTGGCATAAATAAAAAAATACTCCACCGATGCTAGTGGGATTTGAACCAGTGTAAAATCATTGTGAGATCTTCCATCACCACATTCTTGTCAATGTACTGTCGAGACTGCACAATAATAATCACAAATTCATTTGTAGGCTCAACATTTAACTCTCAGAGAGCACTTCCTACCGCTGGCTAGAGAGCACACAGCACACCCAAGCTGAGGAGATGCTGCTGCTCCTCTCAGGTGCTGGAGCTTCATGAAGTACTGCTGTGGAACAGGACTTTTAGGGTAGGCTCAGCAGAAGGAAAACACCTAGAAGTGAATGACTCTTCTCTCATTTGCATCTGGCTGCCCCGAATACCTTATTTTTGAATAGAGGTGCTACATTGTGCCTCTGCAGAATCCTGGACTACAAACTCTGGAAAATAAAATGCATTCTTTCAACATCAAGCAGCATATACAGATTCATCAGCCTCTGTGCATTTTGAGAAGCTGTATGACTGAAACAGATTGCATTCTCTCCACAAGGATGATGATGATGATGATGACGGTGTGGTTGACATTTAGCCCTAAGAGAAGTTAGCAGTGTAATTGTTTCTGTACCAGCACTAACATGAGTGCAACCTGCTTTCAGTCAGAGCACAACTTCATTTCATAGGGATTGTTACCTAAGAGCTGTGGAAATAAATCTCAGTGGAAAGTACATGAAACTCAAGTTACAATTATTACATTTCCCCCAATACTCATGTTCTTCGCTTGCTCTCAATTACAAATACACACACAAGGCATATTAAGCTTAATTTGATCAGTGATTCTCTATAAGCTTTGCATTGCAAAGTACTACATAGTAGTGAGAAACAGGACGAGCACACTGTGAAAGAGAACAGCTTAAAAAGAGAGATTGTTGCCATCATCGAGAAAACTGTAGAAAAGCCCACAGAATAGCAGTGTGCTCACACACTCCCAAAGCTGCTGATCAGAGAAACTGTCAAACCCAGCTTTTGTTCGTGTAAACAGAGGAAGACTGTTCCTAGAACAAACTTGCCCCAATGTGCCCTGCAGAGATTCATGTTGCAATTCTTTATCAATTCTTGTCAGGAATTATTCTGCCATCTTGTAATCCTACAGTAGGAGAAGTCTGCATAAAGAAAAGTTCAGGAAAGGAAAAGTGCAACAGCTCGTCTTTCTTCATGCCATACGTGTAAAGCATTGACAAAGTGTTTTGCAGATATGTAAATGATACTGCAGCAGCATTTGAGTGTTTTTTTTTGTTTTCATTTGATGACTAAAATAAACAGGAGGCTGGATTTGGAGCTTTTCTGAAGGTGGTCTGCATGAATTCTCCATTCCTGTGTGGCACTGCATCAATAGACAAAGAAGCTGGGAGCACTCTAGAGGAAGCACAGAGGTTTTAAACACAGACAGGACCTCCAGAGGTGTAGCATAGTTACACTTCTCATTTTCCCAAGAAGTACATTTGTTACTTAGTTATTGCAGATAACCTTGTGTAGCAGATCCACCCATATACTATAAAATGCTTCTTTATTCTCTCATGCATTTCAATTACTTGGAAAGCAGACACTGCTGCTTTCACATGCACGTGTGCATCTGAACAGCTCTGCGTTTCTAAACACCGTCTGAGCCCTCTCTGCCATGAGAAACACCACATAGTCTGGGAGAAAGAAAATTGTCAAACTCAGGCCAATTCCAGCAAATCCTCTGCCCCATTAACCTTACAGCAATGACAGGTTAATTTTATACTAAGTTCGTTATAGGCATTAGAGTGAAAAGTATGCATTTCTTGTTTATACATTTAGAATATTGTAAGACAGGAATTGGAATTTTTTTCTCCTCTAAGGTCATTCAAGTACAGCATCTATCAAAAAATGAATCTCAGTTCTGGCTGTCCTAATCAAATCTTTACCAGAAATTCCAAAAGACAGTTTGCAATGACAGCACTTACAGTTATATACTCCACTGCATTATATAGACACCTTTATTTTGGCAGAAGCAATGACAAAGATTTTCAATACTATTCATCTTCAAATGAATATCAAAGTTAAACCTACTTTTCTCATCTCTTAAGTCTATTACAGTACATACAATGCAGACAGACAACCAACCAGAACACTGCAACGCTGGAAACAAACTTTCCATCAGACATGCTGCCAAGCTACCATTCTCGAATCCACCTGACATGCATGGCAGGAGGCTGACATATGAATCAATTAGTGTACGTTATCTCTATTTAGTCCTACACGTGTACCATCATCTCATCCTGTAAATATCACCTGCAAACTGCTTCTTCTCCCACCAGGCCTTACACAAAGAAATTACTACTAGGATTGCAGGAAACCTCGTCTGGCATTTAACCTCAAGGGAGGAAGGAGAGTAGGAATGTTACAGCACTTAGATGGAAAAAGGAAAGTGAGTGTAGCAACTGTGCATTTCCAAAACTGCTGGCTCATGGCAAAGCCACCACAGCCTTCACATTCCTATGGTCCAGGAAGCCACACGTATCTGGAACTGTGTGGTATGGGGGAAATGTAAATCTGGGATCATGCCATGACGAAGGAGGAGGAGGAGAGGAGCCCGCCTAAATTTTTTCTACTTCTGTCTTGGGATACTTAAAACAATAAAAACATTTGTGCATGAGAGACAAAAATTATCATTATTTCCAAACATGTAAATTAGTATTTGTTATCCAGAATGAAAACGAGTAAAGGAAGTCTGAATCTTTTTACTCTGTTCAATGAACTGGGCGAGTTAGATCAATCTCTTCTTTTCGTAACACTGAGCATTTTCTACTTTTTATGTAAGTGGAAAAAGCAGTTATATTAAAATATCATTCCCACCCAAGTTCAAACCACAATACCCAAATGCTTGCCAGGTTTTTTGGTGTATCACTACAAAATAGGAATGTTCTGTTTTCCAGGGCTGGTCTGCCACTCCTATGTACCTTTCCCTGTTCCAATATTTTCTCAAAACTTCTTTAGTTACAGTATTTTTACCTCTTTCAGACCAAGGAAAAGTTTATTCTGCACACAACTAGCTCTGGCCATGTTTAAGTGCATGATTTATTTCCACAGTATAAATGCTGCTGCTATTGTTTGCAGTTGGAGACATAAATAATGCAAAAAACTGCTACTAAGTATGCAGAAAGTTTGATCCCCTATGCCCAAAAGATTTTAAATTTTCATAAATCTAAGCAAATATATTTTTGTAATCAGAGCTGTTGGGAAAGTAGTTCACTGCTCCCTTTAAACTACCCAGGATTAGCTCAGCTATCTCTTTGTACAAAAGGTCAGCAGAGAGAAAGTGCAGGTGTAACTAGAAATACTCACAATGATCTAGTAAGTCAGTTCTCACCCAGGTCAACACAGGGTAGGGCACTAAGGTCCTGTTTTCAGTCAGATGAAGGATAAACGCGCAGTGGTGAGAAAGCAATGCATATGTGTCTGTCTTACCATGCACACCACATGACAGGGTCAGCAGCGTAGTCACTTTTCAAAAGTGAGTATCTATCTTACAGTGAATGTTCTCTGAAGTCCTAAGTGCTCTCTACAGTTGTCCTGCACCATTAAACAGTTACAATGTTGCAGTCTTAGAGGTAGCTTCTTTTCAGTGATGGGTGAAGTAATTTTTGTTTTTTTCCTTGTATAATTCATAAGTTAGCATGACCAGAGTTTTGAATTGCAAAAGTAGGACATCTGTCACCATGGGGAAGCAATGGGAGAGTATGTAGCGTGCTTCTGACAGCTGTGGGCTGTGGTCACTAGAAAGGTGCCTACTTGATTTTCTCTCCACTTCGGCATTCCAGACGTTTGCCTCTACCGTCTTCCAAATTTCTTCTACAGAATATAACCTTCTTCTTCATTTTTAGTCAGTCATACTCTTCCCCAGCTTGGTCACTACAGCTCCTTCCTTTGAGTTACTGGGACCCACACCCAGGCACATCAAGCCCCCTTCCAGCTATTCTAGTCTAGGAGATAATACAGTGTTTGAAGTTACACAACCACTGCAGAGAACAGGAGCTGGCTTAATTGATTTCTGTAGGAGGACTGACTCCAAATTTTCAGCTAACATAGGCAAAGATGGGCTGAGCTGCAGTCTCACAACAGGAAGCAAGCACAAAGATGTGAAGGGAAACATAGTATGGGACAGAGTAATCCCTGCCCAGGTGAAATGAAATAGAATTAGGTTTAAGAGAGTCCTTACCACAGGAATAACATGCTACTTAGATTAGCTCTCTGAGATTTCTCATTGTAGTCAACAGAGGTAGCTATGCAGATTTTATTCACAACACACATATAACTTTTTAGTCTTTTTCAAACCTTGTGTCTTACTACTGCAAACCCTTTCCTGGCTCTGCAAATGCAGTAGGAAATCATGCATATAACTTCTTCCTCTAGGACGCTGACATTCATGTTTGTTTAGAGTTCAGAAGTACTGTTACACTCATTGGCAGCAGCACAGTATTACAGGGACATGAGGATCAACAGACTCCAGCCCAGGAAACAGTTGCTTCCTCAGCTGATGTGGCAGTCCTGTTTGTATGTACAGACAGTACTAACACAGACTACTCATCTGCTTTCTAGAGTGATCCAGAATGATGTTACAGTTTACTACAGTCAGCTACATAGGATTTGCCCAGGGATTTCCAAAAAATTCCTGTTCTTTGGCACAGAAACACACCACAGAGCCTGTATTTCACAGTGATGCTGTTAAGTCACAGCAGGGTTCATTCACGGAGCTGGCAGAACCATAGCAGGACAAAAGGGCAGGAAACGTGGCCATCAGTTGCGGCGCACGGACCTGCTGTGCTGTGAACCCACCCTGGTTCTTACTGACCCACAGTGGAGCAGGCAGTGGAACTCAACTTTGAACCAAATCTTAACAAGTCAGTGAACAGCAAAGAGCTTCTCCACACCCCAATATGCACAAAGATATTTATTATATAATTCTATTATTATATTTTACTTGCTGTAAAGCTTCTTTCCTACTATTATCTCTGCTTTTAATATTATCTTCAGAGATGTCTCCACTTCCATGAGATTTTGACCATGAGATTTTGACCCTTAGAAGATGACTTGAAATGAGAACCAGAAATATTTGGCATTAAAGAATATACAAAAAAACTGTATAATTCTCCCAACACTGAGAAAATTAGCTAACCATGTTAAGAAACTTCTTATATACCTCCCCCTAGGGGAATGGTAATTGCTTTGCCTAGACTAAACTAAAAGCCCTTTTACTTTAAATAGTACATGGTTGAAGGAAGCACACTATCCCAGAGAGACACCGTATTTCCATGTACTCTAATGCAGTCATTCACTAAAAGCATCACCCAGCTTCTCAATCTGTGATGCTCTCCCTCTTCTCAAAACATTCCAGGTTGGAAGTTTGAATACAGACATCCTATCATTTGTTTACTGCAAAACAGTAGGTGCTTCAATGTCACTTTTAGGGAAAAATTTCTACTCCTTGCTTGAAATGTCTGCCTGCTGCTACGGCAATAAGGAATATTTCTATAATACAACTAGACAGGGAATTCATGATCCTCTCATCATTCACATGAGGGTGTTCAGCACATATTTCAATCCAGTATACTCAATGAGCAGAGATAAGCTTGCCCTACACGTCTGATCTATACATCTGCTTGGATTCTGATCATACAGGAATGCAGTTAATGCACAGGTCCTCAAACGGTCCTGAGGAATTCGAATGTGTACAGGTATTGCCAAAAGCTTACTGCAGGAACTATTGTAGTACACATTAAAGATTCTCAGTCTAAACCAGTACCTGTTTTGATGTAGGAAGATCCTCACCAGGATACACTAGCTAGATAACTAGTCCTTCTAGTACCAAACTAGAATGAGAGAAACCGAACATTCAAGATGATTATAGAACCCAGCTCTTAAGCAGCACCTTTCTCTATTTGACAGCCAAAGTGTTTTTAGTGAAACGCTAATTTTAGACATTAGTGTCAGTCAACAATTAAACATTATTTGATGTGGTCACGATTTGCCTTAAGATGAAGCTTTTTTTTTTTTTTTTTTAAGACATGCATGTAATCATCAGTTTACCATACAGACTCGTATTTCACATACTATTGTCTCAACTGTCTCAATATTTAAACATACTGACTAGTTACATGTTTATCACTCACAGTAAACCAACAGACCAGAACAGTTCTTTAGTCAATGAACCATAAAGTGAAAAGTCAAAACTGAAGTTGCTGATTTAGCCTCTAAGTCTGAGCACAGAAAATGACATTTAACTAATCAAAGAATTACAGAATTAGAGACCATAAGAGACATCAAGAGATCATCTAGCCCAGCAGGGCTTGATTCACAGCCTGAAGGGCAATTCACTCAGCCAGTGTCCATTCCTTCTACCCAAGGAATCGTTAGAAGCAAACTGTGAGTCATAGGAATTGTTCTGGACATTCTGTCCTCCCCAGCATTATCTTGCTGGGGCCACACATCCCTTACTAGACGATAGCAAATGATCTGGCATTACTGTACAGTAAAAATCAGGTAAGGCTGTGGCCCACTTTCTCCTGGTGAGTCAGCAAGAATATAACTAAGTCTCCTACAGGTGTTTTTCAGACTTGTTTTCAAAAATCTCCAGCATGCTGTCTGTGCACACCTATCTCAGCATAAACCACAGTTTATGACTTCCCTTTAATGTGACAAGAATGGGGTTAAAGGCAAAATTATGGATTTCGCACCTTTGTCCACCACTTCTGCTGCAAGCAAAAGCACTTCCTATCTCTTATCCTACAGCCAGTGGTCCTGGGGAATCATAGAATGGTAAGGTTGGAAGGAGACTTCAAGGATCATCTAGTTCCAACCCCCTGCCATAGGTGCTGTTTATGTTTTGAGAACTTTTTACCTAATTGGAAACTAATGTTTATTCTTTTATTCCCTTTCCTAAGTTTAGCAAACCCCATTTGGCAACTTTTTCTAAACATACCAAACTTGCTGCTCTCTTCTGCACACTAAATGATCTGTTTTCTTCCTAAGGGCAGAGGCAAAAAGCAAATAAATTACTCTTGGCTTCAGAGAAAGTCTTGCTAAATCATCTGATACTGACAATCCTATGAATATATTTCAGAACAATGTTTATCTTTTTTTTTTTTTTAAACAGCATCATAGTGTTGTCATACTGAGTTTGCTGCTATCCACAATTCCCCATTCATCCTTCACATTATTGCAGCCAACCAGTTATTCCTCATTTTATGTTTGCATCAGATTCCATCTGCTTTTGAATTTACTGAATTAGGTCTTGTGAATCTCAGACCATTTCTCCAATTAATCAAGAGCATTCCAAACTCCAACTTGCTCCTCAAAGGATTTAGAAGCAATTTTGGTTGTTATCATGCAAATGTTTTATAAGCATACTCTCTGCTCCCTCATATAAAATATGAGTGAAAATTGTCCTTTTAGGGATGGACGGATGAATGAACACTTGAAGCCCAGATACCAGCTACCTTTTCTGACAGCAAATCTCTGCTAATAATATACTGAGAATGTGTTTTTGAACAGTGTTACACTGGATTTCCAGTTTTATCTCATTAGACTGCTAATCAGAATGTTCTATGGAGTCATGTTCAAAGCCTTGCTAAAGTCAGATATACAGCACTATTTGGATTTTTCTCTACCAGGCTACTTAACTATTGGAAAAAAGAACTTACCTTGATGTCATTTGGACACTACAAATGTACATTTAATGTTTTTATCACTTTACTATCCTCAAGATGCTATAAACTAGTTGCTAAAAAATTAGTATCTTGCTGATACTAGCCAAGTTCCCTTGTCTATGATTCCTTAGCTCTTCTTTTTCTGCTCTTTAAAAAGATATACTGAATTTTGTGCATCTCCAGACCACTGGGACCTCTCATCCTCCATGTGTTTTCAAAGATAATTGCTAATGCTTCGTAGACTGCTTCAGCTACTTCTGTAAGTAGTCTAGGAAGAGCTCCATCGGGAACTGCCAACTTGAATATAACCAACTTATCTAAACACAGCTTAACTCATTCCCTTCCTGTTCTCAACTGTCTTTTATCCTTTGGTAAAATGCTGCGGCCCTCTCTGTGTCTGTCATCTGTGTTCATAGTGATGACTAAAGCCAAGTTAATATCTACATAATAGTAAGTGAAATGTCTGCCTTTCACATTTCAAGTTTAAGCCTTAAAATAAATATTCAAGAATTTCAAGCCAAGTAATTGACTCTCCTGTTCTTCATCTGCATATTTCCTAAGCAAATATATTCAAACATATTTTAAAAGGCTTCTCCTGTTTTCTTCTGGCTTCTGGAGAGGAGCCCGGGAGAGAGGGACCTGGGGGTACTAGTCAACAGCCACCTGGCCAGCAGTGTGCCCAAGTGGCCAAGAAGGCCAACGGCATCCTGGCCTGTATCAGGAACAGTGTGGCCAGCAGGCCCAGGGAAGTCATTGTGCCCCATCACTGAGCACTGGTTAGGCCACACCTTGAGTACTGTGTCCGGTTCTGTGCCCCTCAATTTATGAAAGATGTTGAAGTGCTTGAATGCGTCCAGAGAAGGGCAACAAGACTGGTGAGGGGCCTGGAGCACAAGCCCTACGAGGAGAAGCTGAGGGAGCTGGGGTTGTTCAGCCTGGAGAAGAGAAGGCTCAAGGGAGACCTCATTGCTCTCTACAACTACCTTAAAGGAGGTCGTAGCCAGGCCAGGGTTAGTTTCTTCTCCCAGACATCCGGTGACAGAACAAGAGGACACAGCCTCAAACTGCACCAGGGCATGTTTAGGATGGACATTAAGAAGATCCTCACAGAAAGAGTGGTTACCCATTGGAACGAGCTGCCCAGGGAGGTGGTGGAGTCACCATCCCTGGAGGTGTTCAAAAGATAATTGGATGAGGCACTCAGTACCATGGTTTAGTTAATTAGAAGGGTTAGGTGATAGGTTGGACTCAATGATCTCAGAGATCTTTTCCAATCTGGTTAATTCTGTGATTCTTGTTTATAACTTCCACATGCAGATCCAGAGACTTCCAAGGTTCATCTCATTTATATATCACATAGTCAATATACCATGTCCAGCATTCAGAAAGTCACAAAATAAACAGTATGCTGCCACTGGATTTAACTATTTAATGAGTTCTAATTTTAATTTTGAGATATTATAGGCTGTAGATTTATCTTCTTAAAGTACAAAGTAATAAAATACAACACGGTTTCATCTACTTCACCAAATAAGTGAATACAATTATTTCCTCCCACCCCTTTCTATTGCATCTCTTTGCTACAGCAAACAGCAAATATAAACAGCCTTCATTTGGAAAATCCCTGCACTTTACAGCTTTTTATTTTTTAATTGTTAAAACAGTACTTCGGCAGAAAAGGCATCTCATTTACATTATACACAAAAAAACCTTTTTTTGGAAGAAAACTTCGATTTGTATGCGCTTCACCTATTTTGGTCTAGACATGTGACAGAGAAAGTGTTTGCCTCGGAACACTTCTTTTGCTGATATTTTGAACAATCATATATGCCCTTTTGAAATGAATGCAAGAATTAATATTTTTCAATCATATTTACTTCTGGTATGCAAACTATTCACAAGCATCGCATCCCAGGACCTAACTCTATGCTTAGAATTCTGAGCAAATAAAAAACCCCTGGAACTGCTTTAGTGCTGTAGCCTACTTATGAACACATTTTTCCTTTCTGCAATTATTTCAACTTCTACTTGACAAACTGTGGTTGCCAAACACAAGTAAAAAAAACCTCAACACATCTATCTATCTATCTATCTATCTATCTATCTATCTATCTATCTATCAAATATTAGAGTTGGTTGAGTGTTCCAAACTTTTGTTTCCACCAATCAAAAACCTACTGAAGGTGTTTGTGTACCCAGATGACAAATAATGGCTTTAAGCCACATGGCAATTTGTGTTACTTCCCCTCCACTAATCCTCCTGGAATCAGCAAAAGGATAAAAGTGGATAGAGAGAATGAGAGGTAATACAAAAAAAAGTCCAAAGCATTCATATGGGTTATGTGAATTTAAATATAAATTTATTGTGTATTATTTCTTGATGTCAGGGCATAATGACCAGCAGAATCTGAGTCTTATCTTACCTCTAATCTCATTGGCATAATGGAATGAATTGGCCAAAACTTCTGTAATGGAGAAGCTTACCAACCTGCCTCTTCTCCATAGAAAGTCAGCTGTGGTTTCTTTTGCTTTCTCTTTCTCTGCGTTTGCATGAATGATTTCTCAGCCAACTTTCTGCTGATTTCTAATGTCACAGGCAATGGAGTGATCACCTGGGAACTGCGGTCACAATGCAGTGTCAGCATTTTAGTGCAAGCCTCCCATGTGCTGAGCCAGCAGGACCCAGCTGTCTCTTATCACTGCAATGTCTGTTTGCCTTCAGCTAACATGCTGTGCATCCAGATGTGTCAAAATGTCTCTCAGAGCAAACTCTGCACTTAAACGAGGGAGAACTTTGGACAAGCATCTTTCAAGAGCATTTCATGTTTTATTTATCAAAATTTATCATCATGCACTACTCAGAAGCAATAGTGGAAGGATGCATCCATCTATCTGCTGCCTCTCCACAAATGAAGAAGCCAAAATGGCATCCATACTCTCGTGCTGTGGCAGATGGACTATCACTTACCTGCAGTATATATGCAAATGATCTGTAAGGACCTGGAGAGTTACAACATTCCCTCCCACACACTCATTCCAGCAGCAAAATTGCATTTGAAGAAATTTGAAATACATTTTAAAATTTCATTATATGACCTTCAGTATTGAAATTTAAGTCTGTATCACTGGATAATGAATGAAAATTACTGAAAAATCTAAGGTGTGTCTTGAAGAAGTTGAGATAGATGCTAGGCACGAGAATAGCCAAAACACATGGAGATGGTGTACATTATAAATTCTGTACCATATTTGTGATTCCACACAATTTTACTGAAAAGACATTAAGCAAGGGAGATTTCTGAAGGGAGTTAATTTTCTTTGGTAATTACAGTGCAATAAGCAAAAGATGTGTCGAAACAGAATCTTTCCTACAACTACTGCTGAGCTGGGCAGTAACAAATGGGATGCAAGACATGACCTGGAAACATCCCATATACTCCTAGTATATCCACCTTCTTTGCACTGTTAATGAAATCCTTTAAGCTAATCCACATATTTGGTTCTGACTTGTAGTTATTTAAGAACAGAACAGAGGTAAGGTACTCAGCATTCTGAAAATAAGTAAATATTACTTGAACTCATTTCCCATAGGCTCTGATAAAACTGCTTTTGGAAAAAGAAAAAAAAAAAGTTATTCTCATCAGACAGCAGTTTGAAAATATCAGTGTTTTGTAGTGAGGAATAAAACAATATCCCCATCTACTGTATGTAGACTGCAGCATTCTGCCATCTGGAGGATTTTTCTAATGTTCCAGAAACCCTCAAACTGTCAGCTCCAGACAGTGTTTTTTAAATGTATTAATATACATTCCTTAGAGCACACAAATCATCAGGAATTCAATCTAAAGGGGTGCATTTGGAAGACCAGAGACATTCCATTTCTAGCTCTCTAAACAGAGTAACTAGGAAAATCTTTTTGTGTGTACTGAACCTCTCAAATTAACAGAACAGGGTTTCTCCTTCAACTTTTCTTTCTTTTTCCCTAAGGCATTCTCATTTAGTGTGCAGACCACTAGTCTGGAGGTTCAGTGGCATCCTGGATGCATGCCATTCCTAGTTCTCTCATGGCCCTGGCGGACATTTGCACACTTCCTTCCTTTGCTTTGTCCATCTTTTATATTTAAATATGTTAACTCTTCAGAGCAGGAACTGCCTCTTAGTATATACAAACAGAGCTCTCTCCCAGTAAACGAACTCTACTTAGTTGGGAATTGCTGAATGGCACTGTACCATTCAGCTCCAGCAGTACTTTAACATACAGTTTATGTTTTCTATATAAGACTGGAAAGCACAATACTTCATGCTAGACCATCAATGTGGGAGTAGCAAAAACACCTCTGAAACCCTCTGTTCTTTTGTGTGAACATAAAACAGCGAGGAGATGTCTACAATCCAAAGTAAGGCTTCAATTAGAGGGGCTAAAATAATGAGGAAAAAAAAAAAACAAAAAAAAAAAACCAGAGACCCCAGTAAAACATTTTGCTTGACTTCTAACTTACAGACATATTTTGGTTAGACTGAAAGGACCATTATTAGAACCACACATCCCACATACCTGTGGAATTGTGACAATATTGACAGGTCATTCTTAAAGATACTGAACAAGCTCTCTTCTAAGAGTCCTCCACTTCTACCAAAAATTATGGAAGTTCATTCTGACCCTTTGTATCTTCCTATATTTGCACTTTGTATTTACACTGAAGATGCAAATACCTGGATCCACAGCACCCATTTAATCTCAGCAACAGCCAGTGCAAATAGACACACTGGTATAAAACGAAAACTATCTACGGCTAATTAGAATAAAAAACAAAATACAAAATTGTAAGTGTTATGTGAAACTGCTAATCCTGGAATCTGGTCTTATGTCAGTTGCATAAATAAGTGGGCAGATTCTTTATATTTCAAGGATGTCAAGTAAGCCTTATTTACGTATACAAAAGTGTCTAGAGATCATTAACTGTGATTAAATTAAGCTAAGACATCATTTTTAGAATATGCTTTGAACTTTCAGATGAAATTAAAGATCTCACTCAGAATCTAGAGATTACAAAATAATTATTCTGAGATTCCTGGTATTTATTCTTTCATATGAAGTCCATAAAGAGACATGCTATGACTTAAAGAGTTTCTACCTCTGAAACTACTCTGAAATACAAACTGTAAGGTATTAATGAAATGCAGGGTATTTACTTTGCTAGTGGAATCAACTGGTCTCTAAATGTTAAAGGAAACATGTACTATTATTCCCTGTGACTCCACCCTTCCCTGTGGGAATAATAAAAGGAAAGAAAAAAAGCCACCTGCCTACTTTCACTGGATTTGTTTATTTTTCCTTACCAAGAGTCATTTTGGCAGGCTGGCAATAATTTCCCTGTTCTGTGATCCAATCCTGATGGAGACATTTTTTCACATGCAGCTTTCTTGATACAGAAAGTCTTGCTAGTATATCACAGACTGAAACCCAGCCCTTCCCAGGTTCTCTCACTCTTTAACAAAGCTTGGAGTGACCAAGTGCAGTAACAACTGAATGAGAATGTCAGGAATCTGTGGTATTTCTTAGCCTGCACCATGATTCTACTTAAGAACAGCCTTCTAATACAACTGCTTTTACATGGAATTTCTATCAGTTTTTGAAGATGGATAAAATCTTGATACATGTATGTATAATACTTTCCAGCATGTTTTCAAGAAATACTTTGCCCTGCTCAACTAAAGTCAAATGTACAATAGAGAAAGAACACTTTTTCTCCCATGCTTTCTTTTCTCCATGCTGTTATGATCAGGGCAACTTTTTGAAAGTAGGTCTTGCAGTTTTTCAATCTTCTTAATCACTTCTCAATGTTTGAGTGTTATAGCTGTGAGCATTGTTTTGTTACCTATCTAATTTTAGAGTCTGCTTCTCCATACCGTCTCATTTTAAAAAGATTTTCCTAGCCCTAGATTATCTTCTAGGTTTTTTAAACCCTCTTTCTTCAATATGCCATATACGGATTTCATGCCTTGTGCTTCCTGAATATTTCACTCGACTTCAGTCAAGTTAAGAAGGAAACCTTTTAGCTGATAAAACATTATAGGGCAAAAGACACCAGCCGCACCATCAGCAAGATCTTTGCCTCGTATGTTCAAATGACCTAGAAAAAAATGATGCATTACTCAGTTATCAACTGACAGATCCAACAGAAGCTACTTTTTAAGGGTGGCATATTGCCTTTTGGCAAGAATTTTAATTTTTAGTCCATGTTAGTTAGAGATAGATACAACAAGTGGAACGATTAAAAGAAGATCAAAAGTAGAAACACAAGTAGAAAAGCTCACTAGGCAGTCGTCTAACTGCTCCCACCACTGCATAAGAATTTTTCCCATGGGGATGTATTTCACTGCTGAAAATAAACAATAAGTATGTTTACTTCCTTGACTAGATTAACACACTTCATACCTCACCCCAAACTCATCTAAATGGGATGCATTTCAAAATTATCTGCACCTTCTTCACTAAAGGTTTTGCTTGGGGAAAAATATTGTAGTGGAAAACCACACTTGGACTCAACAGACACAAAAAAACCCAAAACCAACACATTTTGGAATCTTTAATTTTCTGTTTGGTGGTTCTATAGTTGTATTAATACGTAACACATGCATGAGCTAAATTTTAGTTTCCTGTTTAGAGCCATGTGCCTTTTCTCAGAGGAACAATTTGGCCTGCATTTTGAATGTGATTGTAGTCAGAATCACAGCATCACAGAACATTAGAGGTTGGAAGGGACCTTCAGAGATCATCAAGTCCAACCCCAAACTATTTGTTTAAAGTATGCAGTATGTGCCCTTAAACACGTCCATCACAAAACCCCTTATTGTACACAAAATATACATTGAATATTACATTAGTCTGCTGCATCCAGTTGTCCCCTTTTTTTTTTTTTTTTTTAAGAAGAAATTCTAAATGGATTTGGCATATATCATAAAATGTTTACAGCCTTTGAGGGCCCCAATGGCATGTTTTTCCACCAGGGCTAATTCTGTCATATCTATAAACTTTATTTCTAGCCAGCAGCGAGTCATCTCAGTTTAAAAGACCAGTCTTACTACCAGTACTTCACTTGTATGCTGGAAAGTTTAGATGCTGTTACTTAACAGAAGCTTCCCTGGTATCCTAAGGACACCCCCAGTTCATGAAGAGTACTGTAAGCAAGCTCTTCAATCTATTTTATCAAAGAAGTATCCTACTCATGTATATATTAAGGGGGCTTGTTTCTTCATTTCCTGCGACAAGAAAAAACTCCTCCTATTTTCTTGTTCTAAAGTTCACTGGCTTTTATTTCTACTCTGTTCCACAGAAGGAACTGCTCACTTATTGTGGTAGTCTAGCAGAGCAAAGGAATCGTTACAGGAGCATAAATCTCTTAATTTCTCTCAAGATTTAAATTTCCATTCCCAAGAGTTAGATGAAATTTCCAACTCAGCAGCTAATGCAGCAATAACTGAAGAATGTTCTGTGTTGATTACTTAAAAGACTTGAAGTCTAAGCAGGTAGCTAAACTTGCTGGATCAATACTGAATACAGTTATTTCAGGTCAGTGGATTCACTCCTTAAGCGTATGATTGCTGTCACCAGCATAAAACTCACATCTTAGACAGAATTTCTATACCAGAACACAGCAATGTAGGATGTCTGTGGAATGAAAGAAGCTGTCCACTCCTTTGGCTGTGCACTGTTTGAGAAAGTACAGTCACTGGTGTACATCTAACTATCAGCAACAGCTGTACATGTAAATTATTTTGCTGTATTGCTCTAAATTAATTAAACTACTTTCATATCCAGGTTAGTGTAGATACATTTAAATCAATTTCAATAACACTTTGAGCAATTAGATCCATCCGTTAATTCATTAAATTAAAACTATGTAAGTGCAGCTGAAACAATTTCAAGTGCATCCACAATAACTAAATTAATCACATTGCACGAGTGTAAATTATTAATCTAAATGAAAACCTTATTGATTCCTTTGCTAGTAAAATAAGTATTTTCAAATTGGCATGTTGAGCCAATACATGTGACCTCTGATATGCACACAACACACATAACAGCCTTCAGACAACAGTTGGTTTGTAATTTTCAGACCTAAAGAATCTTAAGCTTGTAAGAGTGTTACAATTCTATCTCAACAGCAAGAGCAGTCACAGTACAGGTTTGGAGTTGCTGCATAAACTGGACATACTTCCTCTAAAATCCAGGATCTAAGAACTACAGTTATCAATAACATGACATTAATTGAACATCTGAATTGTATTTGGCTAAATCTGTTCCTACAGAAGAAAAATCAAACAGTAAGCAAAGTATAGAGCATTATCTGCATATCTCAATGGCATCTCAATAGAAATTGTGCCTTTGCTTGTGATATTTCATAGGGCCTTTTCAAATTTCCAATTCCATGGGACACTTCGGGCCCTTGCAAAGAACTTTTCAAACATGCCAATTAAAAAAAATTAAGTTTCTACTCTATTATACTATTAATAATAACATGTCTACAGTAATAAAGCTTGGCTTATAAGAAGCTGTTATCTAAGAACTGGATTTTAAACCTGGAGCTCCTTCTCTATCTTGCAAATTCTCAAACTAGTTTCTGTGGAAACACCACTCCTTTATCCAGCAGAGCAAAGATGGAGATCTGCCAAGCTGTTACACAAGATAATGAAGCGGTTTCTCAGAGGGCAAGAGATCACATGAAATCACATGCACTATGAAGGGATTAAAATTTAAGTCAAGTCAAAAGTTTTATCTTACATTAACTTCATAAATTACATGATATTTTTGTTTCAGATAACTACTTTGTTCTCCAAGTTCTAAGAGTAGATAGTAAACTAGAGACTTCAATTTTCAAAATCTGAACCATTTTCTCTAGTTTTCACATGTAAAGTAGTTTCAAATACCAACCAGGAGGAAAAAGAAAATTTTCTGCAACAATAGAGAGTGCCCAAACTGTAGCATATTTTTTTCAACTAAACTTTTTCTTCCGCTGCTGAAAATGATACAGAGAAAGTTAGTATTTTAAGAAAATCCAGATTTCTGCATTGACATAGGTTTCCATAAGCTTATGATACCACAGTTTACATTTGCAAGACTCACTTTGCCTCAGTTCTGCTCTTAGCTCTGCAGATATTTCTCCCATGGAATTTTATATTACAACTTCATTAAGGTTCTTGTTGAGTAGAGCTTGTCATATTGATAAAATTACAGAACTAATACTTCACATAGTTCTATGTACTCAAAATTCACAAGAAGACTGAATCCAGAGATTTCATCATCAGTGAAAAAAAAAATATTTTCAACACTTGCTTCTACTGCAATTCCTCACAAAGAATTTGAATTCATCTTCAGCATGAATCACTTTTTTACAATCTGGTTATGAGCTATGCCAATCAGTGTTCAGCAACGCTAAGAATTCAGTCCTGAATGACCTAAGAGGTAGTTTTCCTCAAAAGATCAGTCTGATGATACAAAGTGAGGCAGACATGGTCTTCTCAGATATTTGGGAAAAAACAAAAAAAAAAGTTTCAAAAATGTTTCAAGATGGTCTAGTTTTCCCTTTGGCACAATTTAACTTTTAAGCTTGTGCTGTTCAGTCTTCAGGGGAGAAGACTGAGAGTGGATCTTACCAACATCTATAAATATCTGAGGAGTGGGTGTCAAGATGAAGGTGCCAGGCTTTTCGGTGGTGCCCGGTGACAGGACAAGCAGAGCGGGTACACGCTAGAACACAGGAGGTTCCACCTCGACATAAGGAGACACTTCCTTATGGTGAGGGTGACAAAGCACTGGAGCAGGCTGCTCAGAGATGTTGTGGAGTCTCCTCTGGAGCCTTTCAAAACACACCTGGATATGTACCTGTGTAGCTTGCCCTAGGTGATCCTGCTTTGGCAAGGGGGTTGGAATCAATGATCTCTGGAGATCCCTTCCAACCCCTAACATTTTGTGATTCACTTCTAGAATATCTAGTACAGAAATATTAAAATTTTGTATTTTTTGTAACCTTGAGAGAAAACACAATATAAAGGCACATTATATGTTCTATGACAAATTATCAAATTTTTAAAGCACTACTTTTTCTATACTGTACTAGTAGTTAAACCAAACTACTACAGGGGGAAAAAAATTACACTGCAGAGATCATAGAATCACANCCATAGGGTGACAAGGTGGGCTGAGGGGGGTCTGTAGGGGTCCTCTGTGGGGTGGGGAGGGGGCTTGGGGGTGTCTCTAGGGGGCGCTACCGGGAGACCTATAGGTGTAGGTGTCCTGGGGGTGCCCCCTCCCCATCTCTAACATCCCCTCCCCGCCCCCCAACAGGCGCCGCTGCCCTTCCCCAAGGAGCTGCCGAAGGCTCTGGCCGGGGGTGGGCTCCTGCCGCCCCCCCTGGCCCTGGCCGCCGCCGCCGC
>WBNM01037456.1:0-34143 GCA_013399055.1 Ramphastos sulfuratus
GGTGGGGTCTCACAAAAGCAGTGCAGAAGGGGAGTATCGCAGTGCAGAAGGGGAGTATCACATCCCTCAACCTGCTGGCCACACTTCTTTTGATGCAGCCCAGGATATTATTTGTTTTCTGAGATGCAAGTGTACTCTGGTGGCTCATACTGAGCTTCTTATCCACCAGCACCCCCAAGTCTTTTTCTTCAGGGCTGCTCTCAAGACAGTCAATGCTCGGGCTATATTGGTGCCTGGGATTGCCTCAAACCACATGCAGGACCTTGTACTTGATCACGTTGAACCTCATGAGGTTGGCTTAAGCCCACCTTTCCAGCTTGTCAAGGTCCCTCTGCATGGGACCCTTCCCTACATGTCAGCCACACCACACAGCTTGATATCATTGGCAAACTTGCTGAGGGTGCACTCAATGCCACTGTCCCCGTTGCTGATGAAGATGTTAAACAAGACCAGTCCTAGTACTGATCCTTGAGGGACTCCACTTGTCACTGGCCTCCACTTGGACATGGACCCATTGACAGCCAGTCTTTGGGTGTGGCCATCAAGCCACCAAGTGTTCCATCCACCAAACCCATGTTTTACCAGCTTGGAGATCAGGATGTTGTGTGGGACAGTATCAAAGGCTTTACTCAGGTCCAGATAATGACATCCTTTGCTCTCCTCTTGGCCACTGATGTTGTGAGCTTGTCATAGAAGGTCACCAGGTTTATCAGGCACCAGTTGCCATTGGTGAAACTGTGTTGATTTTATTCAGTCACCTCTTCATCATTCTTCTGCCTCAGCAGTGTCTCCAGGAGGATCTGTTCCATGATTTTACCAGACATGGAAGTAAGACTGATTCATTGTTCCTCGTTTCCTTCTTTCCCTTTTTGAAAACGGGAGCTATGTTTCCCCTTTTCCAGTCAGTGGGGACTGCCATGACTTTTGGAATATAATACAGAGTGGTTTAGTGTCCTCATCCACCAATTCCCTCAGTACCCATGGATGTAACCCATTGGGTCTCATGGACTTGTACACTCTCCATTTCTTCAGATGGTTGCAAACCTAATCTTCACTTACAATGGGCAGATCTTTCTTCCAGCTCCTGCCATTATCTTCTTTGATTTTGGGAGTGTGGTTGGAGCCCTTGTCAGTAAAGACTGAGGTAACAAATTCCTCGAGAACTTCAGCATTCTCTACATCACTTGTCACCAGTTTACTCATATAGAATCACAGAAACATCCATCACCCAGACTGGCAATTGCAGGGGAGCCTCAGTTACAGTGAAGATTTGAACAGCCTTTCCTGGCAATTGGGAAGTCCTATACAGTGCATCTCTTTGGTGGTGAGGCTGCCAAAGTCACTGTAAGAAGGTCCAGATTCTATATTGTTGAACAAACAAGTTTACGTAACTTCGATGCAGGAATATCTGGCTTTGTTCTCCTGTTAGATTCCTCCCATAGACTGGCCAGGGCCCAGGGAGGAGCTAAGGGAGTGTGCCTGTCTATTTGGTTTCAACTACACACTTCCCAGGAAGGTCAAACACCTAGCTGCATGACCTCAGCAATCTCCCAGATATGGTCTTTGATGGTCCATCAAACAAGTCATCTGTCTACAGGGCCATGATGATTTACCAAATAAGGCCAAACATAAGCATATATGGCCTTGATACCCTACTAAACAAGGCAAGTTCACAGAACCATAGACTCACTAAAGCTGAAAGAGACCTTTAAGATCATTGAGTCAAACTGTAACCTAACTGCCATGACCACTAAATCATATCCTGAAGCACCACATCTACAAGCTCCTTGAACACTTCCAGGGATTGAAACACCAACACTTCCCTGTGCAGACTATTCCAATGCCTCACCACTCTCTCAGTAAAGATTTTTTTCCTAATGTCCAATCTAAACTTCCACTGGCACAACTTAAACCCATTTGCTCTCATCCTATCATTAGTTACCTGGGAAAAGAGACCAGCAGCAGCCTCATTACAACTTCCTTTCAGGTAGTTGTGGAGAGCAATAAGATCTCCCCTCAGCCTTCTCTTAAATAAGTTAAAGTTTCAAATAAGTAAAAACTTTAAGTTTTAAAATAAGTTAAATACGTTCTCACAGCATTTCATCCCCACTAATGATTCTATTTTGTCTAAGATACATATTTCACTAATGAGCCTGCATATTTTTTCTAATGGTTACACACTAGGAACAGATACATATTCCACTAATGAGAGGATGCTAACTTAACGTTTTGTTGGGTGTTGATCCAGAGGTCAGCTTTGGCTCAAGGCCTATTGCTCAGGCCAGAGCACTCCAGATAGCACTTGTCAAAAATTATGGAAGTGAAAGGTCTGTCCCTCCAACCCAGGCACAGTTGCTCCAAAAGAGAGTTGGGGCTGATCTCATTCACTATTCCAAGGCATTAAATAGTCTGTGCAATTGTTAACACACTGACAGGTAGCAGTAGTCATGTATTTATATAAAACCTAAAGAACTATTTATGTAAACATTTCGTTCAGAAATAGTACATTACATTCCCAGACATGGAAAAAGTCACTAGAGAAGCAAGGATCTTCATTTGCAAATGCAGAACTTGCTTGCAGCTCTTCTTCCTTGATCTGCCCCTTTACTCTTCTCTCATCAGACTCCATCTGGAGTACTGTGTGCAGTTCTGGAGCCCCCAGCACAGGAGGGACATGGAACTGTTGGAGCAGGTCCAGAGGAGGGCCACAAAGATGATCAGAAGGCTGGAGCAGCTCTCCTATGAGGACAGGCTACAAGAGTTGGGGCTCTTGAGCCTGGAGAAGAGAAGGCTTCCAGGAGACCTTAGAGTAGCCTTCCAGTATCTGAAGGGGGCCTACAGGAAGGCTGGGGAGGAATTATTTACAAGGTCTTGCAATGACAGGATGAGGGGCAATGGGTTTAAACTGGCAGAGGGGAGATTTAGACTGGATGTTAGGAGGAAGTTCTTTCCAGTGAGGGTGGTGAGGCACTGGCACAGGTTGGCCAGGGAGGTTGTGGCTGCTCCCTCCCTGGAGGTGTTCAAGGCCAGGTTGAATGAGGCCTTGAGTGAGCTGTGCTAGTGGGAGGTGTCCCTGTCTATGGCGAGGGGTTGGAACTGGGTGATCTTTGAGGTCACTTCCAACCTTACCATTCTATGATTCTATCTGAGCAACTCAAAAGTAAATTAGACGTAACAAGGTAGAGTTAGTATTCTAGAAAAAGTTAAATATCCCTGAACAAATAAGGATCTTGACAGACTCAATTTAAATTTGAAAGAATGGCTAAAATGAGAAACAACATGAGTCTCCCAGATTCAGCTGTGGACTGGTACATAACAGGACAGATCTCTCAATCACTTCCTAACAGCAGTTCTATAACCAGCAAAACTGTAGACACAAAGGCAAAGAAAAAGTTTTCAACATTTATCTTGGAACGGGTGTATTAAGTGGGTCTTTCCTTCCTACTTCTTTATAAGCGGTCATCATTCTCTGACGTGTGTTGGATATATAACTCCTGTTGTCTTCCAGCTGACCTTGACTTGTATAAAACAAAATTCAATGTTATTAGCTAACAGTAGATTATTCCATCCCTATAGTATGGTGTATTGAGTTTGGCTGAGCTGGATTTAATTTTCCCCAGAGCATCTATCTAGCATTGTGTTTTGTAGTGCTGTAGCTGGATGTTGATTACACACCAGCGTTTGGCTACTGCTGAGACAAACATCAAGGTTGTGCTTTTCCAACAGTCCCACACACCCAAGAGTATACTGAGAGGTGGACAAGATATTGGGAAGGGACACAACCAGGTCAACTGACCCAAACTGACCAAAGGGATATTCCATGCCATGTGAAGTCAGCTCAGATATATAAGCTAAGCGAAAGAAGAAAGTGTGGGGAGATTTACAGGATCACAGGATGTTAGGGATTGAAAGGACATCCCAAGATCAATGATTCCAAACCCCCTGCCAAAGCAGGATCATATAATCTAGTGCAGGTTGCACAGGAACACATCCAGATAGGTCTTGAATGTCTTCAGAAAAGGAGACTCCACAACATTTCTGGGGAGTCTGCTCCAATGCTCTGCGACCCTTACATCAAAGAAGTTCCTCTTCATGATGAGATGGAATTCCTGGCATCTGTTCTCCAGAGCAACTGCCACTCATATTGGAGCCCTGCTTCCTGAGAAGGACCAAATATTGTCTGCTGATGGGTAGTAGAGAATAACATCTTTGCTTTTGCTTCTGTGCATGGCCTTTGCTTTGCCTTTGCATTTTATTAAGTTGCTCCTATCACGACTCCTGCACCTATCATGACTCCTGCACTTTTGTTATATTATCTCTCTCCCGTTAATCTAAGAAGTGGAATGACAGAGCAGGTATAGTGGACATTTGACCCCCAAACAGAGCCAAACCTCCAGATATGGCAACCTTTAAATAAAACTAGCTACTGGAATAAGTTCATGGGAAGAAATGTATTAATATATACACTCAACAAAAAAAAAAAAAAATAAAGGTCAGTGCTTTCATTTAATCATTTATTATGCTCCAACAGGTAATCATGCAAGGACAAGAAAGAAGTGTCTTCCAGGGACTTACATTAGTCAGAAAACCACTCTGACATATGGCAATACAGATCATGCTTGGGAGCCAAGGGAATTTTTAACATTTTTTCTTTGATGATTCAGAGGGGCTTGGTTGGCATAAAATTGGATATCATCAGCACATAATCTACCAGTGAGAATAATTGGGTGCCTGTGTTTGAATTGTCAGCTTTCCAACTTCTTTGCCAGATAATCTCAGTATGGCTCAACTCAGAAGTAACTTTTCAAACACTGAAGGTTAATTAAGCTTTCCACAATTCCATGTGTTGTTGTTTTGAAAGCAATCTTTTAAAATATTGCTGCGTAATCTTGAGCATTTTCATATCAATGTGATTTATGGTAGGATCAGCATTTGATTTTAATATTTATTATAGCATAATATGGGGTTTATTGCATTGTAAGAATTCAGAAGGTAAAAATAATTCAGAAGAAAATATTTTTTTTATTAAAAATACTTTGCTTAGTTCAACTCCGTACACTGAAGTTTTCTTTTTTTCTCTGCTGTACTTTGTCCTCAAGGCCTGATTAGAAATGTTCCAGTCAAGGACTTGCATATGTCTCAACTTTGTGCTAATCTAAATGTAGATGTTGGAGTAGAGATTACTCAAATTGTGTTGTCAGTCCCCTTTGGAGCAAACTATCATTTGTCAGTGCATTTATAACTGTACAAATAGGTACATAAGGCTACAAACAGCAGCAGTCATATATTTATGTGAAACATAATGAAAAAAAGGCTATGAGCCTTCCTTCTAGAAAGGATCTGGTGTCACTGTCACCAGGAGAAATGGTGAAACTAAGTGGCAACATTTCTCTATCAAACAGATTCCATCTTTATCAGCTCTGGTCGAAGAATCACTTTACAAAGTTAATGTAAAGTCTTTTTGTTCTGTGCATTTTGTTGAACCACACATTTCATAGCTAAAGCTCTTTCCAAGTTTTCATGTCATTTTCTGATTTCATGTACTTCTTTTATAGTAGGAAAGCAGACAGATTACTTCACATAAAATCCACTTCACAGTTTTAAAAAATGTACTTCTAATTACAGTTCCTATTTTGTAATGTACTAAAACTAACAATACTTAAGAGTTGGATCGGATGACCTTTGGAGATCCCTTCCAGCTCAGGCTGTTCTATGATTCTATAATTTAACAGTCATATAGAAATGCAGACATCCCACATCTTAAATATTAAGTACTCAAAATAGTTACTTGGTTTACTTTTTTCTTTTTCCTTTTATTTCTTTTTCTTTGTTTTTCTTAAAAAGATTGCATTGGCTACACCTTATTAATCATATTTACAAACAATAAATACAAAACATATTTGCATCTAAGTAGAAGACTCATTTAGTGAAAGAAACAATTAAGAAGGACTTTTCTAACTATAAAAACTGACTGTTAACAAGTATACCCTTAAGCATAGGTCTTCAGGAGCACAGGCTTGCCCTCTTCTTTTGTGATTTCAATATATACATATATATATACACATATATATATACACACACAATATATACATATATATACTATATATGCATATATACATACACAATATATACATATATATACACAATATATACATATATATATGCATATATACATACACAATATATACATATATATACACAATATATACATATATATATNTGATTCTATGATTCTATATTCAGACATCACAGCTGTGAGAAACATCAGGAAAAATAATAACTACTGCCAAATTTTCTCCTAGTAAAAACACAAAGATCCTAAAACAAAGTTACTACAGACTTCTTTAACCAACTACTGAAACAAAAACAATTACTAGAAAATTCTTTCATAATACTTAATATGATTCACTTTAGCAGGTGCTTAATTAGCTATTGTTTATTAATGCTGATAAAAGTACTATTTCATACATGTAAAGGCAACAGAATCCAAGACTTAAAAATAGATTTACATGCAAATTTACATTTTAATTGTTTATCCCTCACACAAGCCTTAAACTTGCAAGCAATTCTAGTATCTCTCTTCCTGTAGCATAAAGAGTTTTTTAAATAAGTAAATCCTTGCACAACAGCAATCTTTCTGTACTTGGAAGGTGGTTTTTTTTGTTCTGGACATTTTTTTTCCTTTAAATTGTACACTTACAGGCTGTCTGAAGTATTTGTGAGGTATGCCTGAGCTATGTTGAGCTCAGAAAAATCGACTAATGAAAAAAGGTTTTAAATTGGTACATTTTCTGAAAGTAATAAAACACCTAAAAAATGAAAAATGGAATCTTTTTATTCAACTACTTTCAAAGCATTTAGACTTCTGAAAAGTCTGGAAAACCAGAGACGTATTTCACTCTCTCCTTTCCTTTGCTGTTTGAACTAGTTGCTTCTTGTTTAAAGTTCATTCAGCAAACACTAAATGTTCTTTTTTAGAGAAAATTCTATTAGTTCCATAAGCAATATGTAAGTTTGAGTACAAGAGAGTTATTTCTATTGCTACTGTGTGTACAGCTAGTGTATTACAGTATTGGACAGAATTCCAACACAGGTATAACTCTGTTGTGGCCCACACCCTCTGTTGTGAGTGTAAAACCATTTACCAAGTGAGTACCTCATATTCTCTTCATCCTCCATTTCTCTGAAGTCAAGGAGTTTAAAAGCTTTAAAGAGCTCTGTAATGATTAGAGTGTCTATATGATTTGTATTTTGTAGTAAGTCTTCCATATCTGGTATGTGTTTGTGGTAAGATGACAAATGAAGCAAAACTAGCCACATCTTTAGGCTTTGTTGATTCTGAATCTTATGTTGCAATAGAGATAATTTTAACAAATAAAAATAATTCCTGAAATCTGCAGTTTCCATTTTAATTTGTTTGCTGTAACATTCTGCATTTCAGCAACTTGCCCTGGAATGTTTACAGGCCCTATTTACAGTAACAATGAGTTAGTCACCTTTGCTAAGGATCTGTAGACATTCTGGTCCATCATATTTTTCACCCATCACAAGATACAAGAGAAAAATTACATTCTCAGCTGATAAAATTAATTTATCATTGTTGCTGGGAGAAGGGGATGTTAATCTCTAATATCCATATGCTTCCACAGAACCTTGAAAAGTGTTTTTTCAAAAAAAAAGAAAAGCTAACAATTCTGAGTTAGATCTAGAAAATTAGAGACTCAATGAACTAACTTTTTCAATTCCAAAAGAAAAGGCCTCAGTTGATTTACTTTGAACATCAGTTTTAACAACTGCCTTTCAGTAAAATACAGCTAAAAATTTAAGAGTAAAGTGAAATGCTTAAGGCACATTTTTTGCCCAAGAGTTATATGCTGCTTTAATGCTTCTGTTCCTCCAGAGAGAACTGGAAAACACAATTAGGTCATTGAAGAATTAGGATGGCCACTTTTATAAGAGCCAAGATTCTTCTTTACACATAATAAAAGCTCAGGCCGTTTGCTACTTTGCAAGAACATTTCAAGTTAATTAATCCTTCAATTTTCCTTCTAATCGCTCATTAAACCTATCCTGATAATAATAATTTATGAGGTTTGTTATATAACTCACCTTGAATGATTCCAAGAAGTGAATCTCATATGAGATTTCATGCTGCAATGACCACTGATAGAAATTTGTAACATCTGGACTGTCGTGGATCCCCACTACTTAATTCTTTGGACAGGCTGCTAATGTAAGATCCATATGCCTGTGAGCATACTTCACATCTGTAACTGATGTCCTGCTGTCTATTGGAACACTCTTCTGTACCTATAAGATATTAAGATGAATGCTGCAATCCTCTCTAGGGAAATAAATGAAAATCAGAAGTCTGTAGTTTCTTTAGGATCAAGCAAGCAGTTAATAATATTATGCATTAACAGAGCCTGGCAAACTGCAGTTTAGTTCAAACATTATTTTTTCTATTTAGATAGGAAAGAAAGCCATTGAAAACATGTAAGAAATAGTGGAGAAAGCCTTAAGGACAACATAAAGGTTAGGTAAGATATAATTAAGAAATTTTCCCAAATCTCTGGTTTTCTCTCTATGGAAAGCTGTGTGTTTTCCTTGCAAGGCTCTGCTGGTCCCAATAGCACTGTACTTTCCAATAACAAAGTAAACTCTAACCTAAATTGACTTCAAAGGGTTCAAACTCTTGGCCTTCCACCAAGGTAAAAAACTGACCATATAGCAGCAGGAGAAATTTCCACCTGCATACTGAAAACTGTGACATAAAAAGAACCCATCTTTAGAAATATGGCTTAGAACTCAAGCTTACCTTAATTGTCTTTATTTTCTAAGAAAACAGTTGTCAGGATTCTTTAATTAAAATTTGGTGTTCATTTTCATACAAGTATACTATTGTATGAGTCATGTGAAATGGAAAAGAAGCTTTTAAAAGCTTTTATGGAAACCACTTAATGTGCAGTATATATCTCATTCTTCCCCTACAGGTACATCAAGAAACATTTACAGGTCTCTTGCTATGCATGACTAAGTAGTAAAATACAGCAAGCAAAAGTAAGTAGAGCATACAGTTAGACTTATGGAGACTATATATGAATATCACTGAACTTCTTTTAAGACAAAGGCCAAAGGGAAGGCCAGTTGTTTATTCAACAAATGATCTTATTAAATTAAGAAAAACATAGAAAATTATTAAACTTGGATTCTAAACCCATATCTATGAGAACCAAAGCACATCAGTAGGAATCTGTACTGTAACAGCCATCCGATTTCATGGGCAGTGTATATAAACACTTTCATCCACTACAGTACAAACCAAATGCAAAACAAATCATTGCCTTTCTGCATGTGCATCTTCCTGTTTTCCCTGGCACTGCTAATGGAAGCCTAATGGAAGCTATTAAACTTCTTTAAAGCCATAAAGGACATTAAGCCCCCAGCATTACAGGCAGGCTATTCTAACAGACTCACCTAAAAATTATTGTGTTGAAATAAATGTTTTAATCAAATTAAGTTAAGGTCTACACATCTAATTTGACATATGCTGCTTTGGAGCCTGTTTTAGTAGCCTTCCAAGGGCCCTCTTAAAATTTCAGCAGCCTGTGGCTTAGAGTGATTCCATCCAAACTGACTCCTGAGTGATGCACCAAAGTTGGAGACAGAGATGTGTCATGTTCCCTCTAGCATTTATAGTGAAAATTGGGCTATTCAGATCTTCTATGCCCTGGCTATTTTGCTTTGCTCCTTACTGATAAGAAAATGTTAGCAACTTTTAAATGTTTTTCTGATTACAGCAGCATGGGAAGCCAATCCATGTTCCTGAGCTGACAATCTAATTTTTTTGTGTGTGTCACTGAGCATTTTTTGAAGTTGAACTACCTCCTAAGGTGGAGATAAGATAGGATCACTAAATCTAGATGATTCTCAGTTAAAGTAAGACATCCTAATACAGTCCACTAATAAAAGAAGAAGTAGAATAAGATAATAATAAATACATAGAACTTTACCTATAGGTAAGGCACCTGGAGCAGCAGAATTTTACCCAGGAGCAGAAGAAAGAAGTCAGGCATTACAGCCATGCTGTTGAAATCACAGAGGTTATGGACACATCAACAGAGAAGTAAAGCTTAAACCAAAAAGCCTGAAGCAAATCATGCTGTGACAGCTGCATCCAGACTGTACCTTGTGCTTCTGAGAGCATGTGAGAGCATGCTGTGCATCAAGGGGAAGGGTACTTTTAAGAAAGACAAACGTAGCTGCCATTTGTTCAGAAGTCAGTTAGCTACTTCAACAGTAAGGTTAAATTACAGCTGGGGGTGTCCACAACTACTTAAAACAAGAACAGCTAGATTTTCTGTGGATTAACTCATGAGGTGCATATATCTATTTAAAAGCTTGAGATCAAGAGGTCAAGAAGCCCCAAATCAGATGATGCAGGCACAGAAGAAGAGAGATGTATGCTTTGCTGTCAGAGAAATCCTGTTTCAGTTCTACAGGTAGAGGCTGCAGCAAACAGCACAAACTTTGGAGCTCAGAGGTCATCTATAAGAGAGAAAATTAAAATCACTCAAAAAAAAAAAAAAAGCATAAGGGTATTTTTAAGCCCATAAAAGCATGGGAGAGGAGCACTCTATATGAACTACTACTACAAAGTGCTCATGAAGCTGAATCTCTAGAAAATGAGACACTTAGCCTACCAGGGTTCCTGAGAAGGCAGAATTGGACCTGAAGGCAAAGGCTTTTAGAAGACAGGTTCCATTTCTGTATCACGTAATGCTCAAATTCTCCATGCCAAAGTGGTCAGGGATGCCTGAAGTTTCTGCTGAATGAGAGTTAAAACAGCCACCTGATCAGCTTCAAAATTATCTAAATATATTTTATCTAATCGTCAGCCTGGAGAAGAGAAGGCTTCAAGGAGACCTTATAGTAGCCTTTCAATATCTGAAGGGGCCTTATAGAAAGGCTGGGGAGGGACTGTTTACAAGGTCTTGCAATGACAGGACAAGGGGCAATGGGTTTAAATCAGCTGAGGAGAGATTTAGACTGGATGGTAGGAGGAAGTTCTTTACGGTGAGGATGATGAGGCACTAGAACAGGAGGGAGGTTGTGGCTGCTCCCTCCCTGGAGGTGTTCAAGGCCAGGTTGGACGAGGCCTTGAGTAACCTGTACTAGTGGGAGGTGTCCCTGCCTATGGCAGGGGGTCGGATCATCCAGTTCCATTCTATGATTCTATGAGTATGCAGAAAACAAGCAGAGAAACAAGCAAAACCCAACAGATAACAGGTATCTAAAACTAAGCATAAATGACTTCTCTTCCTTAACAAGAATTCTCAACATAAAGATATAGTTCTATAATAAAAAAAATCTGCTGTAATTTACAAGTTTGTATAGCTTTTTAGACTCCTATAACTCTAGAAATTTTCCAAAAGTGGAGCTACAGAGGAGTATTATGTATAATCACACATATTTTGAGAGGCTTTAAATTGCTTTATCTAGTACAACTCTGAAACTACCCAAAGAAATTTGATCAAACTTAAAACCCAGCTTTCAGGCAAGAGAGGATATAAAGGAAAAAAGTTCTCATTGTAATTTGAGCTAATTAGTAGTAAGTGGAAAATCTTTTTTTTTTTTTTAAGAGAATACTTAAGTAGCCATAACTATGTATGCTGTACCATACTCCACAGAAATAATTGCTCTAAAATACCCAAACTAAGACTAATAACCTATAAAAACTTACAAGGTAGGCCAGTTTTTAGGACAAATAGTGTCAGTGTTGCCTCTCAAAGGCTATTTGCTCAGTGACTGTTCTGCGTCAGTAAAAGGGAAACCGTCTGCAAGATACCACTCAAAGGGCTTGTAGAACACTTGCCTCTGATCCAAACCATTACACTGGAGTAAAGTGAAATCAACAAGTCAGCAACAATGAATAAACACTGTCATACAATGAGTTCTTGAAAGTTAGAAAAGAAGCAAAAGCAGAAACCATATGATGGTTGTGGTCCAAATTTCAACACAAAGCAAAAAGAACAAAGTAAACCTGGTGTCCTCCAGGAGATCCTTTTCGCAGGGTATGCACAAGTCAGCAACTGATTGTCTACCAGAGGAAGCACTTTGCAAGTCCCAGCATAGTAACAATGCTCTTGGGGAAAATGCAAGATCTAGTGGGGCACCCCAAGCAGACTTGCCATTTCTATTATACCTGGGGATATGTCAAGGTTATATATACTAAGAACATCAGCAGGCTCTACAATAACCTCACTCTGGGAAGCATGAGCTCTTCAATGCTTTAAAAAATGCAGAAACACTTTCCCCTTGTAAGTAACATAGTAATATAACTTGACATTAGGACATGCTGACTTGCAAAAGCAACTACCAGGTATTGTCAGGTTGCTGTTGAACACAATTCTCTTTGTATTTGGAATATCTGGTGATCTGGACTTACTTCTTCCACCTCAGTCTCTCAAATACTAATCTATTCTTTTCACCATTAGAAGCAGGTTGCCCCATGGCAAAGAGAAATGGCAAGAAGACAGTGGACAAAATCTGCTTGACAGAAAGCAGATAAAAAATACCATTCCTATCTTTACAAAGTCCATCATAAAAGCAGAGATCATGCCTTCCTGGATTCTCTCTGAGGCAAAAGATAACTGTTAGACTGTGTTTTTAAGAGACTAAATAAGTCAGGATTTACTAAATCAGCATTTTGAGATGTAGCAGCTGACAGGATCCTACAGATGTAGAGTTTCTGCCTGGACCCGATGTCTCCTCCAGGCCCTCTAATGCAGAGCAGCAATGCCTTGCTTGTCCCTCACAGTTGCCATCTCAGCAGCTCTGCCTCTCATGCTCTAGAACTAAGATTTCAGAAGGCTCCAAGGATGATAAATTTACAGCAAAGTACTGGAATTTTGATTTTGTCACCATTAGCTAAGAGAGATGTTGAGGTACTGGAACATGTCCAGAGAAGGGTAATGAAGCTGGTGAGGGGCCTGGAGCAGAGCCCTGTGAGGAGAGGCTGAGGGAGCTGGAGGTGTTTAGCCTGGAGAAGAGGATGCTCAGGGGTGACCTCATTGCTGTCTACAACTACCTGAAGGGAGGTTGTAGCCAGGTGGGGGTCAGTCTCTTCTCCCAGGCAACCAGAAACAGAACGAGGGGACACAGTCTCAAGTTGTGCTGGAAGAGGTCTAGGCTGGATATTAGGAGGAGGTTCTTGACAGACAGAGTGATTGGCATTGGAATGGGCTGCCCAGGGAGGTGGTAGAGTCACCATCCCTGGAGGTGAAGACTGGATGAGGCACTTGGTTGCCATGGTCTAGTTGATTGGCTAGGGCTGGGTGCTAGGTTGGACTGGTTGATCTTGGAGGTCTCTTCCAACCTGGTTGTTTCTATGATTCTATTGTATGACAGAAAGAACAAAAGCAGTCATAACAATTAATATGATTAATTACTATTTAAATCAGCAGGCCACTGGTAGTGGTTCTCTTAGTATTTCACTAGTAATGGGTCAGAATCTTGTCACTGAAACACAGCTAATGAATGTGATTAATGGCAGAAGGAATTGATACGCTGGGCATTCATTTTTCCTTTACAATGTTAAGCAGCTTTACTCACATCCTCAAAATGATAGATACACTTAATCAGTAGTAGAAGTCCCATTAAGTTCTCATTAAACTTCTATATCCTGTGTATAACCTTGAACACTAATGAGTGAACACTAATGAGTATATTCTCTTTTCACTGTACAGACAACTCTTCAAGCACTCCACTATCATGGCAATAAGTGTGGTGTAAACACCCATATGGAGACTGTTGGAGCAGGTTTTCTCTGCAAGGCTCAGAATAATTTCTCCTGACTAGAGGAAGAGAGGCAGTCTTAACACAAGCTGTACAGACAGTCTGTGTCTATTTATTTGCATTGCACTTGAGTCCTCAAGGCAGCCCAGGATGCCGCTGTATTACATACCGTAGAAACACAAACAGAGGATGCCAGAGATAGGTAGGATCTAAAAAATAGCAATGTTACAATACTTTGGCTCCAACTCAGTTGTTCCTTCACTAATGGGGTAGGTGCGAAGCTAAAACATGGTGTGTGGTTATCTTCTTAAAATTAGTTAAGGCTATAATAAGTTATATAGTGCAATTTTAAGCAGCAACACATCAGCAGGCAAATAAAAATAAGCATTTATGTTTCTCTTCCAAAAATGGTAGCGATAATGATATGAAGCATCAAGAGGTCAAGCTGATAATACAGGCATTTTAACTGTGATCAGATGAGTTATGTGCTCAAGTGCTTACATAAAGCCTTACTGGTTTCATTAAGCTATTCAGCTGGGTTTTAGTGTGCCGCTGAGTACTTGGGAAAACAGTAACACAGATTTCCTACAGCAATCCTATTTCATTCAATGTAGAATTATTTTTCTTTTATGTTGGTAGGAAAGGAGTGATTGGGGTGTTTTTTTCACTTTTTTTTTTTTTTATTTATTTTTCCTTCAAAATTTATCACACAGTTTGGAAAACATTGACTTTGAAATCTAATCAAAGACTAGCAATCTGTATTCTCTTCAGTCAATCCAGAGAGGCAAATGCTGATAAAATGGAATTAGACCAGTAGGCAAGCTACAAAAATGGAAAAACTGCTTCAATACAGATCTGGAAGTAGCTGGAAAGCACTTGAGGTAGGACCACAAAACCCCAAGTGATTAAATGTAAAGATGCTAATTTAGAATCATAAAATCATAGAATGGTAAGGTTGGAAGGAGACCTCAAGGATCATCTAGTTCCAACCCCCTGCCATAGGCAGGGACACCTCCCACTAGTACAGGTCACTCAAGGCCTCATCCAACCTGGTCTTGAACACCTCCAGGGAGGGAGCAGCCACAACCTCCCTGGGCAACCTGTTCCAGTGCCTCACCACCCTTGCTGGAAAGAACTTCCTCCTGACATCCAGTCTAAATCTTCCCTCTTCCAGTTTACCCATTGCCCCTTGTCCTGTCATTGCAAGACCTTATAAATAGTCCCTCCCCAGCCTTCCTGTAAGCCCACTTCAGATACTGGAAGGCTACTATAAGGTCTCCTTGAAGCCTTCTCTTCTCCAGGCTGAAGAAATTTAGGTTAGCTAAGTGCTATTATTACAGCTACATTTACAATGCCCTCAGTTGGAATATGAAAACTGGTAGTGTTCATCTTCTAGTACTAAAATCAAAGCTTCAGAAAAATGATGGTGACTTCTACAATTAACTGTCACTTGGAATACTTGGAATGTTCAACAAAACAATTGTCATTTCAGGACAAGACTCTATACATAGTATGTAGAACCCATATAACCCTATACATAGTATATAGAACAGCATAAGAAACTACTGGAGGAGCCAAAAGCATCACTGTAATGTTAAACAACTGTGAAATACCAGCATGATGTATGCTTATATCATTATCTGCATTTCTTCTTCTGAAATACCTTTGTTGCAATTTGTCTTGAATACTTACCTTATAACAGTTTCCTTCCTTCTTCTGAAAGATCCTTTCAAATCACAACCTAAAAAAACCAACTATTTTCTGTGACTTTTCAGCTACATTTATGGCTCCTGAAGATGATCCTATTGCTTTTTCAGATCTAAGGAGATGATATATTTAAATTATATCTTTTGATGTAACTTACCTGATGGTAAGGGTACCTGACTATAACTTATGCTTTACTGTAAGGATGATGGAGCACTGGAACAGGTTGCCCTGAGACGTTGTGGAGACATCTTCTCTAGTGACTTTCAAGGACCCTCTGGATGCATTCCTGTGTGACCTGCCCTAGGTGATCCTGCTTTGGTAGGGATGTTGGACTCAACACTATTCAGAGGTCCCCTCCAATCCCTAACATTCTACAATTTTGTGAACGTATGATTCTATGATATCCACAGTGTATGCTACATACATTTTTGACAACAAATATGTAAGATGATTTTCAGTTTAAGAAAGCTGTTCTGTGAGATTAACTTCATTGAGCTAGCAGAGAGTTAGGGATGACTTCAGTTTGTGTAATTCAGTTTGAAATGCAGATTAAGAACCAAGAGTTTGTATGTTTGTATTTTAATAATGCTCCTGGTTTTCTACTTTACTGTAATCTTTCTCTACTTTCACCAAAGATTCTGTATATTGAAATTAAGTATAATTAAGAAGTACTTCTAAAAGACACTAATATTTTCAGGTTGATTTTTAAATGTTTTCAGCATTTTCAGTAGTCCTATAGTATTTCCTGGATAACTTCTCATATTTTGCTCACAATTTTCACAGTTTACTGGAGAAAGAGCATAGTTTTGCTCCTGTGAAAAACAGCTTNTGGGGTGTTTTTTTCACTTTTTTTTTTTTTTATTTATTTTTCCTTCAAAATTTATCACACAGTTTGGAAAACATTGACTTTGAAATCTAATCAAAGACTAGCAATCTGTATTCTCTTCAGTCAATCCAGAGAGGCAAATGCTGATAAAATGGAATTAGACCAGTAGGCAAGCTACAAAAATGGAAAAACTGCTTCAATACAGATCTGGAAGTAGCTGGAAAGCACTTGAGGTAGGACCACAAAACCCCAAGTGATTAAATGTAAAGATGCTAATTTAGAATCATAAAATCATAGAATGGTAAGGNATCCTTTCAAATCACAACCTAAAAAAACCAACTATTTTCTGTGACTTTTCAGCTACATTTATGGCTCCTGAAGATGATCCTATTGCTTTTTCAGATCTAAGGAGATGATATATTTAAATTATATCTTTTGATGTAACTTACCTGATGGTAAGGGTACCTGACTATAACTTATGCTTTACTGTAAGGATGATGGAGCACTGGAACAGGTTGCCCTGAGACGTTGTGGAGACATCTTCTCTAGTGACTTTCAAGGACCCTCTGGATGCATTCCTGTGTGACCTGCCCTAGGTGATCCTGCTTTGGTAGGGATGTTGGACTCAACACTATTCAGAGGTCCCCTCCAATCCCTAACATTCTACAATTTTGTGAACGTATGATTCTATGATATCCACAGTGTATGCTACATACATTTTTGACAACAAATATGTAAGATGATTTTCAGTTTAAGAAAGCTGTTCTGTGAGATTAACTTCATTGAGCTAGCAGAGAGTTAGGGATGACTTCAGTTTGTGTAATTCAGTTTGAAATGCAGATTAAGAACCAAGAGTTTGTATGTTTGTATTTTAATAATGCTCCTGGTTTTCTACTTTACTGTAATCTTTCTCTACTTTCACCAAAGATTCTGTATATTGAAATTAAGTATAATTAAGAAGTACTTCTAAAAGACACTAATATTTTCAGGTTGATTTTTAAATGTTTTCAGCATTTTCAGTAGTCCTATAGTATTTCCTGGATAACTTCTCATATTTTGCTCACAATTTTCACAGTTTACTGGAGAAAGAGCATAGTTTTGCTCCTGTGAAAAACAGCTTTGAACAAACTTCATTTTATGCAGGTAGTTTCTGTGACTTGAAACAGTTTGAATGCACCACAGAGATACACAGGTTTCACATTAATTAATTCAAGCTAAAGCTACATGAATTTGTTGGAGAAGGTCCACTGGAGGGACACAAACGTGATCAAAGGGCTGGAGCACCTTTCTTACGAGGACAGGCTGGGGGAGTTGGACCTGTTTGGCCTAAAGAGAACTCTCTGGGAAGACCTTATAGTGGCCTCCCAGTACCTGAAGAGGCTCTACAAGAAAGCTGGAGAGGGACTTTTTATAAGGGTATGTGGTGATAAGACAAGAGGAAATGGTTTTAAACCAGATTAGGGTAGAGTTAGATTGAACATTAGGGAAAAATTCTTTACAGTGATGGTGATGAGACACTGAAACAGGTTGCCCAGAGAAGTTACGAATGCCTCACCCCTAGAAGTGTTTAAGACCAGGCTGGATGACACTTTGATCAATTTGGTCTAGTAGGAGGTGTCCCTATCCATGGCAGGGCAGTTAGAATTAGATAATCTTTATGGTCCCTTCCAGCTCATACTGTTCTATGATTCTACAAACCCTCTGACTGAGAACACAGAGTGAGGTTATCCAAGGGAGTCATATCAGTTCTTCTGCTTAATCTTTGCCATTTCACAGATAGCATCTGTGATATGTACCAGATTGCAAACAAGAGCAGCCACAGCCAACAGTGATGCTGGTTCTTTTCCCCTCACAGACTTCATGATTTAAAAAATTACCTCATACTTAAGATCTTAATAACTTTTACACAGATAAACTAAATTACGGTCCTAAACTCTATGCAAATGAACGGGTACAAGTTATCCCCAGACTCATCACAAACCTCATTTTGGTACTGTAGCAAATGCAACTGCAGGTAAAGCATGAGTACCTTAGCCACAAACTCCTAGCCTAAATTATATAGGAGACCTTCTTGAAGTGATTCCCAGCTGAATCCACTGTTTCCTCCTCTAGCTTCCAAAAATGAGGAGTCTGATATGATTCCTCTGTGCACAGTTTCCAAAAATAGTTAACTTAGTTTGCTTTCAGTAAAGGTTAGTCCCTTCTGTTACATTATCATTGCCCACAGTGAAGGACATCTGAGAAACATGAATAACTGTAATCTATTCCCGTGCCTTAGACAGTCTGCTCAAAGCATCTGCTCTACTTAATATAGTCAGAAAAATGAAAAGGTGTGAATAACATATATTAATAATGATTTGAAGTGGAAAATTAAAATAAGATAGGATCCATTTAACCAGGATTATTTTTCTCATTTGCACTTTTCTTGTAGATCACATAATATTCTTCAGTAAAGTCATAAAACACAAAGTATTGTGTTGATGGACTGCCTAAACAGCTATAGGACAAACTGCTCTTCTGTGCAATGTTAATCTCCCTAGTTTTGATTGCAGTCTTAGTTATGTTAATATTCAAGCATAAGAACCATTGTAGGCATTAGTTTAAAGCTGGTTTAAATAGCTGTTTGAATATTGCAACAGACATGCACAGGAACATTTGAGTTGAGATCTAATCCTCCTCCAGGAAATTCAAGCAACAGAGTCAAGAAACTAACAGCTGTGCCCTTCTAAGTGCGTATTCACCCTTAATTCTGTAACAGAGCAATCACAGGAACAAACCTTTTTCCAGGCAACAGCATTGTCTACAACTTATTTCATCCTGAAGTAAAGATATGAAGCAGGTAAATTAATCATACTCTGAAACTACTTAATTTCTTTCTGTGTTTATGAATTAAGTCAATGATGGTTCATCACTCAGCTTTGTGAAGATCCTTATCTTGCTGGCATCTGAATGCAAGCCAAATGAATTCTACACACATTGAGGAATAAGTATATAAATAGCAAAAACCAAGAATGAAAAGCAAATACTAAGGAACTCTGGCAGAAGGCCATGAGGTAGCTTAGAGGCAAATGGAAATGTACTTTTAAAATACAGGAAATAGTCAGCAAACTTGTAGTGGGAAAGAGAACAAAACTGTAGCTGAGAAGACATAAGTGCAAACTTTAAACATATAACCACAGTAAAAAGTACCTTGTATATGTGAGCATACAATTTGGGAGAAATTGTAGTTTATAGGTATCTTCATCTCCAATAAAATGCCACTGGTTTGGCTTGTTACCTGCTTACGGTGCTGAATAAATCATCTGAGATTAAAATCAATAGAGGAACATAAATGAAGATGCACTAGCAATTAAGTGGATGACTGAACAAGTCTGCCTGGGATAGAGTCCAAAACAGATTGCTTGGAGTTTAGCTCACTCAGAAATTTAGCTGGTTCATCCAGCCAGCTAAGCAAAAGTTACCAAAAAATCCAACATTAAGCCATTCTTACTAATTTTCTAAGCATATGCTCCACCAGAACCTCTCCCTTGTGTTAGCTGGAAGGTGTCCTGAAAGCCTGTGTGTTACTAGACTGACTCAGATAAGAAGGAAAAGTAAAGGTCGAGAATTGAAAGTGTTTCTCAATCCTTTCAGTCACCAGATATCTCACCTATTGTGCTGGTTTGAGCNCAGAAAGAGGACTTAAAAAGAAAAAGCAGACAGCAGAGATTGTGTGAAATTTCTGACAGAGTACCTCGAATGAAAAGTGTTCATTGGAGGGATTACTAAATAGTAAATAAATAACCATAAATAACCAAAATAACAAATAATTTCTCAGCATGCATACTGGTACCAAAAAAAAAAAAAAAAAAAAAAAAACAAAACACCAAAAAAAAACCCAGGTGGTCATGAACAACTTTCTGTAAAGATTTAGATTGGTACAGTGCTGAATCTAAACTATCTTTAGTAAGCCCACTCTGAGAACATGACCTCAGATTGTAGATGAGTGATATGGATGATAGCATTGTTTGAAATAGTGCCAGACATACCCCATGAGATTGAAAGGAAGTAGTTCAATACTATTCACAGGCATCGAAATAGAGTTCACAGATGTTAACTTTCTAGGTAGAAGTATAGGAAAAGCTATTGGAGTAAACAATGTTCACATACTTTTGAAGAATAAGAAAATCTAAATATCTCAGTTTCTAGCATTAGATGCACCAGTTTTAAAAGCTTAAACTGTTCAAGACAGGCACATTATTCAACATTACTATTTTTCACTACTTCAAAGTCACTATATACATTCATGTTACAAAGCAATTTCCCCAAAATAAACACCTTTTAAAAGTACCATAAACCAGCATGTATTTAAGTAGAGTAACTGCACAGAGAGATGCTTCAAAATCCAATCCTCTCATTTCCAAAATTTAACCTTAGAGGCAATATCAGTGTACATCATCTTTGCAAGCAGATTTTTAAAAGCTAACCATGTCAAAGACATTAATGAGGATTTTTCATGATGGGAACTGGGCATCACAAACGATTTTCAGATGGACACCAGGCAGAATAATTTCCAAGGTATCACAAAAGAAATAATTCTTAACAAAAAAAAAAAAAAAAAAAAAAAAAAAAGTGACCAAATAATACCATTTTGAGGACAAATTTAAAAACAAAAAGGAAAGTCTTTTGCATTCCAGCCTTCTAATGTGTAATACAACACAGGGAAATTGCAGCAGCGTTCCTGCATTTAGCAAATGACAACTGTCAAAATGAGGAAGGCGTTAGATCCATATGGAAGCATGACAAATTGATTTAGAAATCATATTTTCTGCAATCAGATGCTGTTTCCATGATTGATTGTCTCAAAATTTTATACAGCTAAAAGGTCTTAAGCCTTGTGTTTTTGAGACAGGAAAAGCAATCCAGCAATTCCAGAGAATACTTGACATAAACATGTACTAGCTTTTATGTTTGTCATCATTACCAAAAATACGATACTATATGAAGCCAAACAGAATTCTTAATAGACCTAAATTTTTATAAGCCAGGTTGCTTTATGCTTTTGATTTCACTTGCAAGTAAATGCCTTCTTTGGGGTTTTTTTTTTTTGGTTTTGGTTGGTTGGTTGGTTTTGGTTTTGCGGTTTTTTTTTCCATACTACTATCTATTCTATAATAGATCGCATTGACATAAATGCTGCTTTGCTGCTTGCTTTATTTGTAATGACTGGTAATTGCTTAACAATCTTTAAATATAGCATGAGATAACAGAATAGAGATTTTTAAAAATATATAAAAGTCAGACATCTATATTCCATAACTCTAACTTATCTTTCATTAGTTCTTCAACTCTTAAATTAAATTCAGCCACTTATGTAAGGAATCAAGTTAAATGTGTAGGATTATCATGTTAATTTTTCATTAATAAGAACTGTGAAAGTATCAATGGAATATTTTTTAGAGTCAAGTATTCCTGAGCTACCATGTAGAAAAACTAAAAACCTCTAACGTGATTCACAGCGTAACAAAATCCAAGACCTAGTCAACACATAGGTTTGGTCACAACTAAGCTTTTACAAAATTAGCATACTGCAGAAGAAAGGATTAAGTTCATAAAGAGAAAATCAGACTGAATAATTTCTTCTAAATTTCCTCATAGTATTAAGAATCAAAAAATATTATCAGCAGAACCTATTGCCAGAAATTAAATTGGAACACATTCTCCGGGAACGTCTATTTCAGTGCTCACAGAATAAGCACATTTCTCTAACACTGGACTTCACTGGAAGTTAAGACAAAAGGAAAGGATTTTAGAGAGAAGCAATCAAATGCACAAAAAAGTAGGTTTGTGATGCCATTTTTATACTCGAATTTAGGACACACACCATTACACTTCACAATGGAACACTGATTTGGCATTACAAATGACACAAGCAACAATCAGTTTCTGTGAAGGTGTATAACCCAGGCAACGAGAGGATTCTCATTTCTGATTTTGGGATGCGTCATCTTCCTCAGTTGCTGAACCCTTCTGAAGTGGTATCAAGACGGGGAAGTGGGATGAGCAATTCCGAAAGTTCAATCTCACTAATTTTTCATTAAACCATCATTTCTGGATAGAAGCATCTTTTAGAAATAAAACACTCATATCAAAAAAAGCTGTGACCAGTGATATTCAATTTCATTCGCTCTTTTCCTATCCTTAGCTAAAATTTTAATGTGATAACTTAATGGTCCCTCCTGAACAGATAGAATCTTCTTGCTGTACCAGATGGGAGGGCTAAGTACCCAGTCTAGATGCTAAACAGAAAATACACATGGATTAAAAAATAACTGGCACAATCCCAAGCACAAATCCAGGCTGGGTGCTGAATGGTTGAAGAGCAGCCCTGAGGAAAAGGACATGGAGGTCTGGGTTAATGAAAAGCTCAACATGAGTCTGCAGTGTGCGCATGCAGCCCAGACAGCAACCGAGTCCTGGGCTGCATCAAGAGCAGTGTGGCCAGCAGGGCAAGGGAGGGGATTCTGCCCCTTTACTCTGCTCTCGTCAGACCCCACCTGGAGTACTGTGTGCAGTTCTGGAGGCCCCGGCACAGGAAGGATATTGAAGCATTGGAGCGGGTCCAGAGGAGGGCCACGAAGATGAGCTGGAGCAGCTCTTCTATGAGGACAGGCTACAAGAGTTGGGGCTCTTCAGCCTGGAGAAGGCTTCAAGGAGACCTTATAGTAGCCTTCCAGTATCTGAAGGGGGCCTACAGGGAGGCTGGGGAGGGATTATTTACAAGGTCCTGCAATGACAGGACGAGGGGGAATGGGTTTAAACTGGCAGAGGGAAGATTTAGACTGGATGTTAGGAGGAAGTTCTTTGCAGTGAGGGTGGTGAGGCACTGGAACAGGTTGCCCAGGGAGGTTGTGGCTGCTCCCTCCCTGGAGGTGCTCAAGGTCAGGTTGGACGAGGCCTTGAGTGACCTGTACTAGTGGGAGGTGTCCCTGCCTATGGCAGGGGGTTGGAACTAGATGATCCTTGAGGTCTCCTTCCAACCTTACCATTCTATGATGCTATGAACTGTTAGGTGCTTAACGAACTGTTAGGCTAATAGCTAGCATTAATGCAAAGCTTCAAAAAATGTTAATACCCACTGGGAAGGACCCCAATGAACAACAGATCTACTGATTCAGCTCTGTCAGTAGGCAAGGTGCAATATCAGGCTCAAGATAAGTTTTCCTTACTCTGCTCTTTCCCCTTCTCCATTGCTCCAAGACACTAGTAACATGATGTTTTCACACTGCATAGAGTGTCCACAGTTCCTAAGGAAAAAAAAATGTCCCAGCCAAGATTCCTGTTACATATCCTACCTCTACTTCTTCATAAAGCACTTGTCTTGAACTGCACGGTCTGTTTAGAGATTTTTCAAGGCTATCTACATCTTCAGAGTTCAGTCACACAAAATATTTATTATCAGCTCAAGATCTGTGGTGGGAGAGGGTCTCTGACTCACATATGGACAAAAGCATTGCTGTAGAAGGAATAATTTCAAATTTCAAAGTGTGTATTATTAAAATATAATGTAAGATATACACTCAGTATTTAGTAAAATCCACTTGAATACACATTCAGTGACACCTACATACACATTTGCTTCTACTGCCTTACATTTTTTGTTCCTTTTCAGTAAAATCATCAAAATGATTGAAGATGTTCTGTTTATTAAACTGCTTAGGCAGCATCTTTCAAGTTTATCTACGAAGAGCCTCCTATAAACCCATGTGCATTCCACTCTCCTTGTCCCCATGAGCAGGAGATTTGTACAGTTTATTACACCTCCATGAAGCAGGTCTTTGGAAAAAGCTTTTTTTGCATTCCACCATGCCTGAGAAGTGGGGAGGGAAACTTCATCATCCACAGTTGTCTTTCTCTTAGGAAATGCTTTGAGACCAAATTGACTTTGCTACGGAGCATCAGTTTTCAACCTGACATCCTCAGACCTGCAAAGACTCCATGAACTGCTTTGAAGAGATTCAGAGAAGCTACTTTGAACCAGATAAACTCAGAGATAATGTCACTATTACCTTTTATGACAAGTGAGTGTGAAAGGTTTGTCAAGAGTTTATCTTTTCCAGTCTAAGTATTTGCAGTTGATTCTGCTTGATGTCTTCCCTCCTACTGCTGATAATTTTCTGAATTTTATCACAAGCAAATCTGGTGAGCTACTTTTACTGTCAGTCACACCTCTTTTACCACAAGTTTTGCATATGATCAAGTGGTTCAGATTTCCACCCTAATTATCTCAGTTACAGAAGATGGAGAACTACCACAGAGATGTAACAAAATATTATTTTAAGTACATGTGTGATGGTTTGGGAGTTCCCCACTCCCCCACACTTTGTAAAATCACCCAGACTAGACTCAGCCAGCTGGAAGTTAAGGACTGAAGCTCTATTTACAGCTTAGCACAATGTACAAGCAGATATATATACAATATACAGAAATATTTACAGAAATATACAAGTTAAAGGTAATACAGAAACACAACACCCCTCCCAGAAATCAGAGTCCCCAGGAGGGGCTTCCAATCACCCTTCCACCTTCTCCCCACCCCTATACCTTACCCCAAGATTTGGTTTACACGCAAGTTGAGTTTGGAGGATCGGCCAGGGGAGTTAGAAGGAAAGTGGTTAGTGAGGTTACTCAGCAGAGAGGAGAAGGCAAGAAGCTACTAGACCACCCGAGTGTCTGAGCCCTAGTGTCTTATCTTTGGTTTGTATTCTTAGTCTTAAACATCTCAGCAAGCCTATGAGTGAAGTAGACATCACCATTGTTTTCCTTTCACAGCCTATAGTACAATTTTCTCCATTAAAATATTCCAATTAGCCTCAAATCAGCACAACATGGAACAGAATCTGCAAGTCATATCTACGGATATTTCCTCCACGCTTCTTGCCAAATGATTCGATGTTACTAAACTAGAACTTGGAATTAGTTCATGCTAGAAATGTTCGTATGGATGGACACAAAGTCTGTCCCCATGCCCCATAGGGTGTAAGCCTTCTTGAACAGTAAGAAGACTTCAGGATTGAATAGTGTCTCTCATCACCATGCTATTTAATCACTGTTTGCATTTCCACCATTTCTTCCTGTCCAGTATTGTTCAGTGTGGAAACCAAATGTCAAACCATTGCTAGTACACACCTGCACCTTTAAGTTTGATGGGCTGTTGCAGGCACAACATCAAGTTTAATTCAAACATTGTTCAGTCAGGACGTGTGGCATTTATAGCAATTACAGGGGCAAATAATAAAAAATGCACTTTAAAAACAAAAGTCATGACTTGGTCCTGCCTTTGAAGTAATTGAGTACTATATTGACCAGTTTTTAAATAGGTAATAGATAATTACCTATGGGAATGCTGTTTATTTATCCTTACCTACAATTTAGGAGATTGAGTTTGAGTCTTCTAACTCTGGCTGTAGCAATACACTAAATGCTTTTCATTTTCTTGCCCTAGTTTATGAATGTTTCTACTCCCCATATCACTCACTTAACACAGCTTTGGTCTAAGTAGTTTCACACACAGGGAATGTCTGAGCATATCCACGATTTGAGCTGAACAGAGTGGTGGATCGTTAACCACTCTCCACAGTTATTGCTCTTCCATATGCTCTATGTAGCAGTCTGAGGAATTTAAAGTCTGTTTCTTTAATTTCTTATACACTAATCAGGCTAGTTTAAAGGCATGAGGCCATCACAACTCTGAAAGTGTATCAACAACTTTGAGAAGGCAAGAGTTTCAAGTCTGAACTTAATTAGAAGAACCAATAATACTGCAGAAATCAGAAAAACACATATGCTTTATGGTTCTGAATAAAGCATGGGAGTAAGCAATAAGCATCAGAAGTTATGGATGGTGACAGGTTAAAGATGACTTTTCAGTACATTCCATTCTTTCACCTGAGGTAAAAATGACTCTCCATGGTGACATATTGTTGAGTAATGACAGCATGAAGAGATATATTCATTTCAATTCAACTGCTGAAGAATCAATGAATGCCATATGAACTGGCTGTTCCTACTTAAGTGTCTGGGGTGGGAAAGGCATTCTTGGAAGAGAAGAAATGGCTAACTGAATCAGGTTTTTTATTTAAGGAAAAAGGGGGAAAAGCCATATTGTTACTTATACATGTGTAGAGTGAAAAGTATTAATCATATTAAAAAAATCCTTGGCATCATCAATTTATTTATCTTGCTTATTGTTCATTTCCTCCTCAAACCCAAGAAAAAAAGCTTGCATAGCTCTCCAGAAAACCCTTTCACAATTACTTTACCTGCATTTTTACTCCTAGCCCTCAGCCCCAGCTGAATCTTACTCACAGGACACTGTTGTCTGAATTTTACCCACTTACAGCACAATGTTGTCAATGCCAGAGGCCCTCCTATTACACCAAAAAAAAAAAAAAAAAGAAAAGAAAAGAAAAGAAAAAGGCAGGCTGACTCACCAGTTTTCTCATCAAACTGGAAAAACCAAAGGGTTAAATTTTCCTTCTTACGTAGTTTCCAGTAAAGAACTGGGAAAATATATAGAGAAGTGATAACCTCTAGCTGAGAGAGATCCTGGTTCCTTCATGGTTCTTTTGAGTCTGGTTCGCAGCATATGGATCAGCACCCACTCAGAGAGATTTCACTTCTTGGGATCAGAAAGGAAAAATATCTCAATCTGATGTGAAATTATACCATTCTATGTCTCCTTTCCTCTTTTCAATGTGCAAAAATATCCTGAGCCAGAGATACTTCAGAGGGAGAAAAGGCTCAGGGGATGAGGCATTAATCATTGTCTCTCTGTTGCTGTTGTCCCACCAAGGTCGAACACAGAGGGCAACAGTAGGACCATTGGATTCCTGGAAAGTTCTGTCTATCAAATATCTTACCAAGCTCCATTTGCTCAGGTGTGTTCAGCGCTGATAACACAACTGCAAGCAGCTCTGAAAACAAAAGGAGACCTTCAGACTAGTCATTCACTCAGTCACAGAATCAGGAGAAAAGAAATGCTGCTTAAGAGCAATTGATGACCCATAAAGACTGCTTGATGTGAAGAAAGGAGGCTCTCTTATTATAAAGAGAATATTTTATCTTTCAATTGAATGACTATTTCCCAATTTCCACATAACACGATTGCTAGGGTCTGTACTGTCAGGTCCATTACTCACCATGTCACAATCTCTCCCTTACCCAGGCTTAGCTGAATATCAGTGATATCATTCACACAGAAACGTTTTTGCTCTGAAATTTTCATCTCCTGTTGTTTACATTATCAGGATGTACAAGGTTTAGGAAAAACAGGCATATCTAAAGTCTAGCTACATTCACATCTGAGCACTGAAGATCCCACCTTACAAAGCTCCTTTTTCCCCATGGTACTATTTGTACTGTGTTTTTATAAGCATGAATATATCTATCTTCAGCTTCAGGGAATGCTTTTAAAAGATCATTTCTAGCAATTTACTAAAGTAGTAAGGGGGTTTCTTTGTTATTGCTAGTGATCAGAGAAGGAGGACTTATATACCAAAGGAAACACATAAGGCAGATTAAAGAGGTAAAATCCGTCTGCCCACATCCTCATTGTATATAAAATCTCAAGGTCAACACATAAGCTCATTAAAAGTACAGGCAGAAAGTCAGCCTATGCCAGAGAAAAACTTTGAGCAGCTTAGATCCGTGCTTTGCTTTGGTGATCATCTTGTTCTGGTCCCTCTCAGAGTGCAGTCTGCTTGCCATCACTGCTTCAGCTTGCAGTGGTCTCAAAACATGTCACCTCCTTTAGGAAACACACTTACATAACATTAATGAACTGGCCACTTCACAAGACTGCTCCTCCACAGAAAAGCTACTAAAACCAGCAGCTTTTCTGTAGAGAGGAGAGGCTGAGGGAGCTGGGGTTGTTCAGCCTGGAGAAGAGGAGGCTCAAGGGTGACCTCATTGCTATCTACGACTACCTGAAAGGAGGTTGAGGCCAGGTGGGGGTCGGTCTCTTCTCCCAGGCAACCAGCAACAGAACAAGGGGACACAGTCTCAAGTTGTGCCAGGGGAGGTATAGGCTGGATATTAGGAGGAAGTTCTTCACAGAGAGAGTGATTAGCATTGGAATGGGCTGCCCAGGGAGGTGGTGGAGTCACCATCCCTGGAGGTGTTCAAGAAAAGACTGGATGAGGCACTTAGTGCCATGGTCTAGTTGATTAGCTAGTGCTGGGTGATAGGTTGGACTGGATGATCTTGGAGGTCTCTTCAAACCTGGTTGATTCTATGACTCTANCATATTCTTGACGATCTAAAAAATTTAGACTTTTTGCTTTCATTTTTATTCCTATTTAAAAAAATATGTACCTCTGACAAATATTTTATAATCTAAATGGACTACACCAGGCAGTATGTCTAAAGTGGAGCTTTTTTTTTTTTTATTTCAGCTTGTCCACTAATGGTGTTACTACAATCTCTAAGGATCTATCTTGTACTCCTAAGCATTCCTTTTTCAGTATCATTATTTCCACTGCAAGAAACCTCCAGGTCACATTGGTTAAAAAAAAGGAGGAGAAAGTTAAACCCACACATTTGAAAATGGAGATGAAACCTTTTTGCACAGTAACTTTATTATTTGACATAAAGCACATGCTTTAAAAGATGGTTAACAAAATTCTTAAATTTTAATACATTGGTTAGTATGATGCTGTCCCAATTTTTATAATGGGTCCCACTCATCAATTTTATATACATGCCCAAATGTTGCAAAATACATATCTGCATAGTACCCTGTGCCCATGCACTTCTATTTAAAAGTCATTTGAAAGATTTTTACAAGCAGTACTGTGAATAGATAACTCGGTTTTGTCATCAACTTATGAGTTTCACTGAAGTCTAACAGTGATGTTTTTTCCATGCATGAGTATCTTAATTTTCATTTTAAGATCATAGAATCATAGAATAGTAAGATTGGAAGGGACCACAAGGATCATCTAGTTCCAACCCCTGCCATAGGCAGGGACACCTCCCACTAGTACAGGTCACTCAAGGCCTTGGCCAACCTGGCCTTGACCCCCTCCAGGGAGGGAGCAGCCACAACCTCCCTGGGCAACTTGTTCCAGTGTCTCACCACTCTCACTGGAAAGAACTTCCTCCTAACACCCAGTCTAAATCTTCCCTCTGCCAGTTTAAACCCATTGCCCCTAGTCCTGTCATTGCAAGACCTTGTAAATAGTCCCTCTCCAGCCTTCCTGTAGGCCCCCTTCAGATACTGGAAGGCTTCTCTAAGGTCTCCTGGAAGCCTTCTCTTCTCCAGGCTGAAGAGCCCCAACTCTTGTAGCCTGTCCTCATAGCAGAGCTGCTCCAGCCCACTGATCATCTTCGTGGCCTTCTTTGGACCCACTCAACACTTCCATGTCCTTCATGTCCTTCAAATTCAAATTCAAAGATCATTTCCAGACTTCATGAAGGAGGGTTCAAAAACAGCAGTAATGCATAGTCTATGTGTTTAAGAATCAGAGAACAAGGAAAGTAAGCTCCTTCAGTTACCAGAGGAAGCTTTTAAAAGCATTCAACTGTTTTGAACTGGAACATTCTGTATGTGAATAATCACACTTTCAGATTTTCAAACCAAGATATAGAAATCAAAGGGATAGATAAACTGCATGGATTCACGTAAGAATATTTAGGATCATATAAAACGTGGTTTAGAGATTATATGTTCCCATTGTTAATAAATGTATTCAAAACAACAGGATGGTTGGAGAGGGACAAGGTCTTGTAATGACAGGACAAGGGGCAATGGGTTTAAACTGGCAGAGGGAAGATTTAGACTAGATATTAGGAGGAAGTTCTTTCCAGTGAGGGTGGTGAGGCACTGGAACAGGTTGGCCAGGGAGGTTGTGGCTGCTCCCTTCCTGGAGGTGTTCAAGGCCAGGTTGGACGAGGCCTTGAGTGACCTGTACTAGTGGGAGGTGTCCCTGCCNAGCAGTTTATTTTCACAAATTTATTTAGAAATTCCTTTTCTTATAGGAATAGAACGAATCCATCCTTTTGGTTCCAAATAGGAGACATTTAGCTGTCTCAGAAATGAAAGCAGTAAGACAAAGTTTATATTTTCATGGAAATAATTTCAAAAGAGAACTAATGGAAATATTTGTATTAAGTTTCAAAACAAATATTCACAGTAGTAAGATAGCACACTTCAGGAAGAGCTATGGTTGCTGTACTGACAGACTACCACTGCAGGAGCCTGACCTCATGTGAGATCCTCAGGCTTTCACTGAACTGTCATTTATGCCTGACTGTGCCTCAGCGCCACTGTCATTACCAACAAGCATAAAACACAGGCAAGATGCACTAAGATGTAGAAAGCAAGTCTGGCATCTCTACTCTTTTTTCTACCTGAAGGCCCATTGGTTAAAAGCAAATGTGCTGAAGGGGGAACAGAATTAAAATTGCCATCTCTGCCTGGAGGTACCTGAGCTTGCATTAGTCAGAACCCACCTAGGCGAGTCATCAGCAAAGTGCTCTGGGCACAGCCATCAGGCTGCTCCAGGTCAGTGCTCCTGCGACCCACCTGCAGGGATGATGCCGTAAAATCAAATGTTCACTGGGAGACAGAGAGGACATGAACAAACAGGGCTTGAGGCAAAGGGACATGGGCTCTGGGTCCTATTCCAGCTCTTGTATTTTAGGAGGCAGTGCAAAAGGGGAGCAGACACAAGTCACAAGCTATGCCTTGATATTTTTGACTCACTGTTGTGCGTGACTTCCACCCTGCTGTACTGCTTTTGTGGGATTGCCCATTTTGATGTTATGTGAAGACAACAAGCATCCAGGAACACACATCCCAAAACATACAGGTTCGGTGGTGTTAGCCTTTTGCATCTGTGCTGGTTTGAAGCTAATTGGAATATCTTACTGAGAGAAATTCTTAGCTGTGAGAAGAAAGAAAAACAATAACAGTAACCTATACCACTCATTCTTCTACTGAGAAGCACAGCCAACCAAAATAGAGATAAGACACTCACTGCTCACACACTTCGGAGTTAATTCTCAGTAGTTGTTGTTCTGCTTCTTCAATCTGATGGCCTGTGGCTGCTTTCTGCCTTAACTCTAATCTGACCTAACTGTTTTTCCTCTAACCTCCTTGTCATCTTTTTGACATCTCACCTCAGATCTCTCCAGATTTATCACGTGAGATATACAGGGATTGATCTGTTTATTTCTGAAGGGAGGGAAAAAGGAGGGGGGGAANCCTGCCTATGGCAGGGGGTTGGAACTAGATGATCCTTGAGGTCCCTTCCAGCCCTACCATTCTATGATTCTATGATTCTTTTTCCTAATTAATGCCAATTGACAGTATGTAATCAGGTTTTTGACTGTCCACAAAATTCTAATGAAGAGACAATAGCTGCTACTGAAAAATCTACAGAAGACCTCAATATACAGAAATGTAATAGTGCCTGTACTTATTTCATAACAAATTTTTTTAAAAAATAAATAAATAAATAAAAGAAAGGAAAACCAGAAAGTGATTTCTTAAGGTGTCATTTACTAGAGGAGGCTAGGAAAGCTTTTAGAAGCTTTCAGTCACATGACTTTAAAAAAAAAAAAAAAANCAGGCAAGATGCACTAAGATGTAGAAAGCAAGTCTGGCATCTCTACTCTTTTTTCTACCTGAAGGCCCATTGGTTAAAAGCAAATGTGCTGAAGGGGGAACAGAATTAAAATTGCCATCTCTGCCTGGAGGTACCTGAGCTTGCATTAGTCAGAACCCACCTAGGCGAGTCATCAGCAAAGTGCTCTGGGCACAGCCATCAGGCTGCTCCAGGTCAGTGCTCCTGCGACCCACCTGCAGGGATGATGCCGTAAAATCAAATGTTCACTGGGAGACAGAGAGGACATGAACAAACAGGGCTTGAGGCAAAGGGACATGGGCTCTGGGTCCTATTCCAGCTCTTGTATTTTAGGAGGCAGTGCAAAAGGGGAGCAGACACAAGTCACAAGCTATGCCTTGATATTTTTGACTCACTGTTGTGCGTGACTTCCACCCTGCTGTACTGCTTTTGTGGGATTGCCCATTTTGATGTTATGTGAAGACAACAAGCATCCAGGAACACACATCCCAAAACATACAGGTTCGGTGGTGTTAGCCTTTTGCATCTGTGCTGGTTTGAAGCTAATTGGAATATCTTACTGAGAGAAATTCTTAGCTGTGAGAAGAAAGAAAAACAATAACAGTAACCTATACCACTCATTCTTCTACTGAGAAGCACAGCCAACCAAAATAGAGATAAGACACTCACTGCTCACACACTTCGGAGTTAATTCTCAGTAGTTGTTGTTCTGCTTCTTCAATCTGATGGCCTGTGGCTGCTTTCTGCCTTAACTCTAATCTGACCTAACTGTTTTTCCTCTAACCTCCTTGTCATCTTTTTGACATCTCACCTCAGATCTCTCCAGATTTATCACGTGAGATATACAGGGATTGATCTGTTTATTTCTGAAGGGAGGGAAAAAGGAGGGGGGGAAGAGGGTGGGGAGGTTAAGGTCAGGAGCCTCCTGGCAATCTGATTGTTTTAGAGGGATTTTGTGTTTCTGTATTACTTTTAACTTGCATATAACTGTATATTGTGTGTATATACATGCTTGTAAATTGTGCTAAGCTGTAAATATAGCTTCACCCCTTAACTTCCAGCTGGCTGAGTCTAGTCTGGGTGATTTCATTGTGTGGGGGGGTGGGTAACTCCCAAACCATCACAGCATCTTCAGCATTGTACATCCAAATAAGAACCCAAATGGCTAACTGAAGTCTCAAAATGTTACTTACATTCTATTATTCTAAAAGAATATATAAAAAAGAGGGGGAAAAAATCATTACCGGCCTGTATTCTTTTTATAAACCTCAAGAATTCTGTGCACATTTCCAAATTAAAATTCAGTTTAGAAGACAGACACACAGATAAATTTTTTCCCCTGAGGAGAGTAGTGATTTTAGACTGGCTCTTCAGTGCAAGCATCTTGTTATTTATTATATATGCAATGGGCACCCTTCCACATTTTAAGTTTCTTAATTTCTCTGCCTGTAGTGCTGGTGTTTTCCCAATGTTGAAGATGAGAAATATTGGAAAAAAAAACAGAAGTGGTGTGAAGTGATATGCACTATAGGCCTGCACCTTTTATATTATTAAGTGGGTTCTTAAGCTTATAACAACCACCATTATAAGATTACAGTCCCTCATATCTCTTCATATGCAATCAAAACGCTATAGAACTGGCATTAACTAAATCTTACCACATTTTGCCTTAGGTGGATCTTAGACAGTTTTAATGAAGAGACTATTATTATATTCCTGTGGCAATGCATTCAAAACCTCTCCCCCAAATCACAGAGTCAGGATGGGGGTGAAGATCACAAGCGTGGGAAAGGGGTAAGGAGGAAGGCACCTTCCTCTTGTCAAGGCTGTGTCAGCTGACACTTGAGTCCCTTCCCCAAAGTCACATGTTAAGGGCAAAGCCCCAGGCCAGCTCAAGCCTGGACAATGCAGACCCTGATGCTGGTCAGTTTTCAGCCCTTTTTTGGCACGTGGAATATGGTCTGTGGAGTCCATGACACAGGACAGTTGGGCCACAAGCTGCTGTCAAATGTGTTTGCTAGAGGGCACAGTGCCTCTTCCTGGGGTTTTCTACCCCAGCACGTGTGGATCACACATTGCAGTTCCAGAAGGATTTCTCAAGAAACAGAGGCACCAAGAGGGCTTCTCACAACTGGAACCAATGTTGTGAGTGTATCTGGGACTTGCCTAAGTCTCCAGGGAATA
>WBNM01037457.1:0-16408 GCA_013399055.1 Ramphastos sulfuratus
CTGTCCTTGTAGGAGAGGTGCTTTCTTTTCTAGCTTGACTGCCATGGGTCTTACAGCCCATATGGACATACCTCTTACCCATGTAAATTTAATTGCAGGACAAGGAAGAAGATTTAACTTGATGTTGAAAAGAAATTAGACTTATCATAGCAATATACTGTCCTGAAGAGATGCATTACAAGGATCTATAAATTTGCAAGTCCCAAATGTTATTGGTTTTGAGGCCACAAACCTGACATTGCTACAGCTCAACTGGAACAGATACAAGACAGTGAAAATACTACATTTCGTTAACTTGAGTTCTATTTTGCAAGACTCTTAAAAAAAAAATAAAAAAGGAAACTGAGACAAAGTAACAAAGACCAACAGATAACTTAGAAGCTCATGATAGAAAGCATAGACAGATTTGTCATTTGAAAAATAATCTCTTGTTGAATTGATTTTTCTCTGGGTATAAACTTTCTTCAGTGATGGCCAGCATAAATGATAACAGGATCATGGAACTAAAAAGCATTGAGAATCCTGGAGTAACAAATTTTGTTATCCATCATTCATTTTGACAAAGTAATTTTAATAAAGTTACAAGAACAAAAAAGAGTAAGGTAAATGAGACTGAAAACAATGGATAAAGGAACACTGTAGAGAAAATGAAAACAAAAATATTATTCTAATACAATGCCAACAAAGTAGTTGACAATTAACCATGTTCACTACAGATGAAAGCAGTTATTAAGTAGCTAAAATTAAATAGTTTCCAAATAAATTACTTGATATCTCTACAAAGAAGTGAAATGTCTAAATTCAAGCATAAGAAATTTTAGAGAACATGAGGAAACTTCCAGTATCAATGTAAGTTATGTAGCTGGATGGCAAAAGGACAATGAGAATACAAAGAAGGAAACACAAGAGGCACACAAGCTCTCAGGAGCAGGTTTGTTTATTTNGTCCGAGTGTCCTATTTGTGTTTTTGTGTTCTAATTCTTAAAACCTCAGCAAGCCTATGAGTGAAGTAGACATCACCATTGTTTTCCTTTCACAGCCTATAATCTAATTTTCTCCATTAAAATATTCCAATTAGCCTCAAACCAGCACACTCTGTCAACAAAAAATAGTATTTAAACATCCCATATATGCATTGGAGAACAAATGCTAAAAAGAAATGAAAGTGTATATAGTCTTGGACATAGTAACCAACAAATTTATATGCCATATAGAATCATACTTTGCTGTTGCAGACTATGTTTATTCAACTTTAGTAAACAAGGATGCTACATTAAAAACTAGCTGTAGAGAATAACCCTGGAAAGAATTACCATGAGACAATTAATTTAAAATTAAATAGAAGGAAATCCACAAACTAATCTTTAAAGTATCTGATTCAAAGTAAAGACTTCAAGCAAATAATTTTCTTAGTCTAGTTAATCAGAATGAGAAACTTAATCTCACATTCACACTAGGGATAAAAAACCTGAATTAAAAAAAAAAAAAAATTAAGCAACCACAAAGGTGCAGAAACCATGTGGAACTAAAGTAAAATAAAGATGAATGTGCATATAAATAAATAAATAATGAACTAATGATTAGAAATAAACAAAAACTAATTAAAAGCCTGAATGAATTCAAAATGAAGCTGATTAGAAAATTATAGTTTAAAGTTTAGTACTGTTAGGATAAAGGAGAACTTTCCAAAGTCAATGTGAGCTAGATTGAAATAAAAATAAAAGTTGAATATATTTTTTTACTTTTGTAAATAAGAGAACTGAGATGAAGTGGCATGAATATGTAGAGGAGATGGGATAAATATTAAGATCCATGCTGAAGGTCAATTTTCAATAAAGTTACAGAGAAGATATGGGATACATACTTGCATTTGATAAGGAGAAAAAAAAAATGAGTACTTTATGTATGCTGAGAGGAATTGTCACCATCCCACGATGATGATAATAATACAATACTGCAGCTCTAGTAAAGGTATGAAATCCATCAAGTTTCAGGAAGTGTCACGCAACAGAAAAAATATATATATTAAAATATATATGTTTAAGAAAGTAAAAAAAAAGGGTGATCCTTACAACTGTGACTCAAGCTGGTCTGAGCTGGGCTTTACAACAGGAAAAAATGAAGGTGCGTAAGTACAGAGAAAATGTGATAAAACACAGCTTGTGTTTGACAAAGACAGATTGTGCCAGACTAATCTGATATCCTTCATTGAGGAGATAATTGCTTTTCTAGACAAGGGAAATAGGCCTAATCTAGATTTAATCTACTTGGAAGCCAGGAAAACATCTGATGTTGAATAGGAAATTATTAGTTAAACTAGGGAAGATGATGGTTAGGATAAGAATAGAGGAGTGGTTAAATAAAAATTTGAAGGATTAGTGACAACACTGTGGCACAGAGGAGCTACGGTGAAATGTGTGATCGGTTCTAAGGTGGATCCTCGTACTTTCTTGTCTTAAAAATGAGAATATATTGATGAAATTTGCTAATTTCTGAGAAGCTGAGAAGTTTCGTGAGTCTGAAGTACAAGAAGGTTAGAAACAGCATGTTCTAGTTACAGAAAAAATTCAGAAAGAAATACAGAACTCTAAAATATTATCTACACTGAACCTACAAGGATAATAGAGTTGGATCAACATGAATGTGTACATTGTACATCTGTCAGCCCTACTAATGTTGATAAAATTGAACATATGGACAACTAACTACACAGTAGCATAGGTGTACGTTAGATGACAGATAATGGCACAAAATAGCTCAGTAAAGATATTAGCAATTATACATCAATTTAATTTGCTTTAATTAGATATTTTCTGCTTTTGTGCTTTTTTTTTTTTTTAATAAATTTGTAATTAACATCTTTTCTTCAACCAAGAGGCCAGGCAATGCAGCATGGTGCTAAAAAAACATACAACGGCTACTCTTCATCTTGGAATCTGATTTTGTCATGATTCATTTGGTGCTATGCAAAACCTTCCACTCAGGGAGATGCAGAAGGCTACTGTTTATTTATAGCATCACTATCTGAAGAAACTTCACCAGGAGCCAGCTTACTAATTTCAGCTGACCGGCTATTTATGTAGTCTTTTCATTTTTACCTCCACTGTTCTTTTAAAAATATTTCTATTTCACTTTAATTTGTATATGAGATCAGGTTAAATAATTGATCTGCTTCCTTGTGGGTTTTGGGTTTTCTTGTTGGTAGCAATAGAATCATAATGGGTTTAAACTGGCGGAGGGAAGATTTAGACTAGATGTCAGGAGGAAGTTCTTTCCAGCAAGGGTGGTGAGGCACTGGAACAGGTTGCCCAGGGAGGTCGTGGCTGCTCCCTCCCGGGAGGGGTTCAAGGCCAGGTTGGACAAGGCCTTGAGTAACCTGTTCTAGTGGGAGGTGTCCCTGCCTATGTCAGGGGGTTGGAACTAGATGATCTTTGAAGTCCCTTCCAACCTTACCATTCTATGATTCTACGATTCTATAATCATAAGCCATCTTGGGAACTAATGTTGTGATTTATTACTAATGTAAATAAAGTCAAGTTCATTACTGAACCTCATATTACATGCACACACATAATTTATCTTAACTTATATATTACATTTATTTTGATACAATGCATAATTCAGAACCTCTACAAATCATGACATTGTCCTTTTGTTCCCAAGGTTTTGAATGTTTCTAGTCCTTTAAGGATACTACTTACTGCTGATTAAATTTAAAATCAAAGATGAGTTTGAGTGCATTACTGTTGAACTACATGATACTCTAACAACTGACATGTAGGACTACCTACTGAATTCAAAGATTTAATTTGGTGTTGTGTAATCTGCATGAGCAACTGCAGCTCAAATAACTTCTGTTATATATTTTGGTTTAATATAGTGCAGCATCCATAGGAAATGCTAGAGACTACATTTGTCAGTCACAGTTCAAGCAACTTTTTCAAACAAAGGACTATTTGCTGAATGCTTTCAGGATGTTAAGCAGTATATAGATAGGTGTAGGTAAAGATATTGATGTAAATGTAGATATGAATATGGATGACATTGATATAATCAAGAATATCACAGATTGCTGCAGATAGAAAAATGATAACATGTCAAGTAATTTACAGATTGAATTGCTTGTTCAGTTCAGTGATCTAGTTCTCCTTACAAATAAATTCTAACAACAATAGCATTGTTGGTTTATTATTATAAATATGGTAATAATAAACCAACAGCAGCATTAAGATGGTGAGCCACAGAGTAAATAAAATTTTGTCAATTCTATGATAGTTTTACATCTATACATCTCTCTTTTAAAATTAGATAATATTTTTCTGTAGGAAAATGGCCATTATCAAGTAATGCAGAGACTACAGCATCTGTCTTATGAGGAGAGGCTGAGAAATCTGGGGCTCTTCAGCTGCAAAAATATCTAAAGGGTGGAGGCGACGAGGATGAGGCTGAGTCCTCAGTGGCAGCCAGGATTGGACAAGAGCCAGCAGGTCCATACTAGAATGCAGGAGGTTTCACCTGAACTTAAGGAGAAACTTCTTTACTTTGAGGGTGGCAGAGCACTGGAACAAACTGCACAGTGAGGCGGTAGAGTTTCAAAATCTGCCTAGACAGGTTCCTGTGCCTGATCTGGGTGAACGTGTGTTAGCAAGAGGTTTGGACAAGATGATCTCTGGAGGTCCTTCCTATCTGTACCATTCTGAGATTCTAATACAATCTAAAGCATATTTCTTTGGTATAGAAAACAAGATACATGCTTATAGATTCTACAGAGCTTTAATGTAACTAACTGAACCTCATAAACAGGTCACTCATTTATATAAACTGATGTAGGGAGTTCCAAAGCACCCTAGTAAAGCTAGATGTCCAGTTAATTTCAATGAATATTAGGCTTCTAGCTCCCTCAGGCAGCTTTCAAAATGTCAGTCTATAATTATAAACAGCTTGGACCAAAGCCTACTGAATTTAATGGAAAATCTCCCATTGATTTCAATGAGCTTTCGGATCATTGACTTTACTCTTTACACAAATGTTTCTAAGGCATTTGGATAGCAAATACCACATCCCTTAGAAAAACTACATTGCAAAGAACATCTTTACTTTTCAGTATATTGGGCTATTTACAAAGCACAGAAAAAGTACTGTGGGAAACCATATAATTGCAAAAACATTGTAAACTTTGGTGCAAAATATATCACTAAAAATAAATTAAAACAAAGCCATTCCACTACAGAGCTGGTCAGGAGTGTTTTGCAGAATTGTTTCAAGTAGAAAAGAGGTGAATTAATCAAACCAGAAACTTTTGCAAGGTATGGCTAACTTTAAGGAATCTAACTGTTGGCTAGGAATATTTTTTTTTTAAAGTTGAAATTATCAGGATAGTTCCTGTCAACATTTTTCAAGTAATAAATATTAATTTTGATTTTCTCTACTTGGAATTTTAATCTAATTGTAGAAGCACAGGTAATTCTGAAAGATTTGTGTTTTTATTTATTGAAAGACAACTTTCCCTTTTTTTTCTCAACTGAAACAATTCTCTGTTTTTTCAGTTGATTAGAATGAGTGAAGTTTCAACTTTGCAAAGAGGAAAAGCTTCCCTGTGTAATGTTCTTCAAAAGTTTAGCTGCATCTACTGTTAAGCTGCATTTTAACAGCTGACAAGTTTACCTTTTTGTCCCTAGATATTCAGGTATCATTTTGTAACAGACACACTAAAAGCTCTAGGCATGATTTGTTGGCAAAGTCACAGACAACACAAACAAAGGTGATTATATTGTGGAGCTCCTCGTGAGACAGAAATCCAAGCAGGTGGCTCAGCCCCAGGAACACAAAAGGAGAGTATGACACCTGGTTTATCACCATGCTATAATAAAATGCTGGTAGCCAAATGCAGAATTCCAAACAGTGAGTTCAAATGCGGGAGCAGAGAGGGTTTCAAATACTTTTGGAAAAGAGAAAGGAGAAAAAGAAAGCTAGAGGTGGAGTGAAAACACCACAAGCAATAGTTACATATGATTAATATAGAAATAAACTGTCAAAGATGAGTCATAGATGTAGTCACTGTGAAAGGGTGCTTCTTTGTAAATTGGCTGGTATTAGGAAACATAGTAGAGTGCAGTGAAAGGAAGATAAGGACAGACAACCTTCTGTCTCCCCTTGAAACTAGATCATTTTTTTTTTTAATGTAATGGAAACGAATGTTAACATTTCTTCTAAAGCTCAGCTTCTCTTTATCTCCATCTTACGCACACACACATGCTCACAAACACAGATATTGAACTACATCAAACCAAAGTTATTGTTGCAAGTCAAACCTGAGAGATTTAACCACTGGCTGTCACTTAACATACCCATAAGAGACACAAAAACTGTGCTTCTATCCTACACAAATGAAATGCATATCTGCTAAGAAACTGAAACATTGGGCTGGAATCACATTGAGAAGGTATGATAGAAGTTAAATTAAAAAAAAAAATAGATGGACTAAGTAATATTTAAAGTTGATGTTACAGTGTCATTGAATCCCAATGTAATCTTGACTGCTTGGAATGAGTGATACTAAGTGAAGCCTAAATATCTGTGTACTTATAACTCAAAGGACAAGACATTATCACCTTGGCATATTTTTCATAGATGATGGAACTGTTTGAAGAAGATGAGATATTTCCTTCAACCTATCTAACATGGTATCCCTTTTTTTGCTTTTTTTAGAAATAAAATATCTTAGCTGGAACACTCCATAACTGGCTTAAATTCTGTGAACTCTGTGATCAAAAGCTACTGAATATATGCTATAAGATTTTTATAGTCCTCTTCCGGTTCTGACTTGTTACTGTTCTTGAGATCTAGAGCCAAAACTAAGGAAATTATATTGTTTAGCTTGTTTATTGTTAAAACAAATTTTAACTCAATTCAGAGGAGAAATAAATTTATTTTCAAGAAACTGAAGAAATGAGCTTTTGGAACCAAAGAGATGTTTTTAAGAAGCAGTGAATGCATAAGAAAAAAATCCACCAAACCACAGATAACTGGATGAATAGTTCTCTTCATCAAACATTTTGGTGTTGAGACTAGCTCCTTTTATGTCACTCTACTTTCTAGTGTAAATGTGAATGCATAAGAAACTCCCTCTCTAACCCAACCCAAACCAAAACAAAATGAAATAACACACCATTCATTCAAGGAAAGCATAAAGCACAGTGTAAGTGCTGCAACCCATATAATTGGTAATTTTAAACAGTTAGAGCAGTGACCATCTCTTCTCCTAGGAAGTCAGGAAATTATAAAGATGCTTTTTTATTTGGCACTTCTTGCAATTACCTCAGTACAAACAATTCATATGAATGTGGAATTCAAGGATAATGTAGAGCTAAAGAACAATGTGATGCAGAATAGCAGTTGGAAGATTCCACAGTCACTCAGTAATATACATTGCAATCTTGACACTCTCATAAGGAACAGCATCAACATTTTAATCTCTATCAGTCTTGTGAGTTTGAGGTGAAGCTCCTTAATTCTCCCTACATGCTTTGCCCTACCATGGACTAGTATAGAGTGCAGGATTGGATAAGTTTACACTGAAAGGTTCTCCTCAGGAGTGTGCACAATGAATTTGAAATGCAAGTGGGTGTTAAGTCTTTGTGACCAGAACAGAGCCAGAAAAAAATCCACCAAACCACAGATAACTGGATGAATAGTTCTCTTCATCAAACATTTTGGTGTTGAGACTAGCTCCTTTTATGTCACTCTACTTTCTAGTGTAAGCACAGCTCTAGGAATCCATTGGTACAACCATTAATCTCATTGAAAAAGAGTATGTATGTGTTATTGCATTGTCCTGGGTAGGTAAGTGTGTCGTGGTAGGCCTAAGCAGGCCAAAATAGGCTTATACATGTCCTAGCTTGCCCAGACATGTTTTTCTGCTCTCCCTCCTTCTGTTTTGGAGAGAAGCAACCACGGGAAAGACGACAAAGAACCTCGAGCCACTGAGTCTAGGGACTGTGGCTTGCCCAGACTTGTTTCGCATCCTACGGTAAACAAGGTGCACAGAGTTGCCTTGTGCAAGGCCTGTTCTCTGCCCAAAGTTGGGTGAAGCAAGCCTATGGATTCACCTAATGTGGTCAAGCTTGGCTAACTGCCATTCTGATTGACTACTCTGTGTCCAAAAGCCCATTAGTCTTGGGCTGTATNTGACCAGTACACTAACTGCAAAGCCTTCTCTTCCAGTTCAATCGAGTTCAATTAATGTAAATATTTACTAGTTATTTCTAGATCCTATTATAACCTGTATAAATTTTCCATGACCGATGCAAAGAACCAATTATTATTAAAATTAGTGATAGGGGTGGCAAGAGTTCTGAATATTGAATATTAATAAACTATATTAATTTTTGAAAATATCATCTTGCATCAATTAATTACCCCTCCACTACAAAGTGAAATACTTTTCTCTCAGGGACAGAGATACTGGAGTAAGTGTTCATTTTAAGGTATTCACAATGTGTTCATAATGATTTCATGGAAAGAACAATAAAATAGCAAGAAATAGGAATCTAATCTTACATTGCTGAATTTTATTGTTCATTTCAAACAAATCAATAGCAGATAAACTCTGAAAATCATATCAAGTCAAGTACAAATTCGCTGAACTTAGAGTATTTTTCTTATTTGATCATCTAAATGTTGTTGTTTGGTTTTTTTGTTTGGTTGGTTTTTGTTTTGGTTTGGTTTTTGTCTTTACCATCTGTAAAACAGAGGTTGCTTTGTCCACAGTGTGTGTATGCGTGCGAAAAAGAGTTTTCCAAGTGATCATTTTCAATTCTTTAGGCAAAGAGAGAGGAAAAAGTAAACCTTATCTCAGGTATAATTTGTAGCATCTTGACTTCTGCTATTCAGTCAACATTCTTATACCAACTATGTCAGACGTCTACCTAATAAAAAGTAGTTAAGGAAAACAAGTATAAAATCACCTTGATGCATGGCAAGTCTCCACCTGTTCAAAATAATTCTGGAATACACAAATTATGTGTTTATCATAGTTTGTTTTTTTTCTTTTCCAGATAGAGTTGTATGCTATCATGACTGCATCTTTCTAGTAAACTGTCAATTTTGATGTTTTGTTAGGAAAATCGACAGTATAAAACCAGATGTTCCAAACATCATAAAATACTACTGTTCTATTTATATTGAAAGGCTATCTCAAAAATTATTGCAGATATTAATAATAAAGTAAAATATGCAAATCGGTAGTAAAATTTTAATTTACATACAAATGTAACATCTGGTTGCTGAAAACATTTTGTGTTTTCCTCTAATAATTTATCAGTAGGATCTGGGGGTTTTATATTCCATGCATATGATGGAATTTTCTACAATGCATAAATGACAGTTTCTTTCAGGTACATATTTTAATTGCTACCGATTCAAGAATGCATTGTTTTGAAATATTTCCATGAGAAATTTCTTTTGTGCCTTATTATTATTCAAGGTTTATGTACCAGCATGTAAACTGGCAACTGGCCATCATGAATTCTAATAAATTATTGGGCCAAGGAGTTATCTGGAGCATAGTATATTTTTGCACCTATTTTCATGGCACCATATTCCTTTCTACCCACTGAGGACCTGCTCTGACCAGTTTAATGATTGATATATAAAGTTTCATGTAGTAGAAGTGATTACACTATATCTTATCCTGCAAGAAACAAACAAGGGCTTTGGACTAATAGTTTTCACCTCTGCAGTCACTGAAAAGAATCACGATGTTATCGACTGATTCAACATCTCATCTTTGCTAGGTTTTGACAAAGATGATTGTAGTGGAATCACAATCCCCAGTGTATTATTTTTATATCAGTCTTGGGGAATTTGCATTGATATTTGTATTCAAATCAGTTTATCTGGCTTTTTATTTCCCCTTACATTTATAGAGAGACAGGTATTCATCTGGTCCTAATCTCGCTCCTTATTTTGCATGTCCTTCTCAAATGTGATTTTCTTTTAGCTGGTCTTTGATAACTTTTACTGATATTTTTATGCCTAAACTACGTTTTATTTCTGTAAAGACACAAAGAAACATTGCATCATGAGTAATTTTCATTTGGTTTATCTCTTCTCAGTTCCCCATTCTAAATTTAAGCATTTTGTAACTTTATTCATATGCCTTGCAGCCACTCCTCAGGGCTTCTCTTTTCTACCATCATTAGCATTCAGATCTTGATATCTCTATCAAATACTATTCTTGTGATATTTGTTGTATATTACATTACATATCAAGACTCCAGCACTCTGTATATATTGCAAAATGTATGCAGGTGTCCTGGCTTTGCTTGGACATAATCCCATGCCAGCCATGGCATGCAGACCATGAGCAGCTCTGCATCAGATAGGACAGCTGATTCAAGTTGGCTCACAGCTGTATCCCATGCCATGAGCATCACATTCAGCATAGAGGGAGTTTGCTGAAGGAGAGGGGCTTCCTGCTTGGGTCCTTCTTAACTCTGGTCCTCACTTTGCTCCTCTTCCTTCTTGTGCTCTCAAGGTTTCTTGGGTACTTTGACTGCTGCATCTTTGGGATAAGAATAACTTTATATGCCTTGTATTGACCTTGGTACCAGTTTGGCTGTTTTGTTAAATATGTTTTAAATTCAGCCTGTGGGTATACTTTTCTCAGTTCCACTTTTCTGCTGAGGAAAGGTCATCAGGTGACAGAACAACTACTACAGCGCTGTAGTTCACCTGGATATCACCAAAACACCACTATTTCATGACTACAAAAAATACTGAACTGCTCTTCAAATGCTACATGTTATCTATAATTGTATTTTTACTGTAGCTTTATGTATAAAATACATCTTACATTGATGACAACACTATAAGGATATAGTTAAACAAGTCTTGAGAATACTGCCTTCTATAATGTTTTCAATAGCAAAGAGCAGTAATTTTCCTATTTCTGGTCCTAAATAATTGAAAAAAAATGACAATCAAGTTCCAACTGTTAACCACCTGGATTCTGCACCACTGAGCTCCAGAGAGAGAAAAAATACAGAAGTCATTCTAATAACACTGTATAGTGACTATGATGGTAGCAGATGTATGCCACGTTTCAATGGTCTGTGCAAACTCGTAGTTTAATAGTCTTAAAGCATTACTTTAAAAACAAAACAAAAACCAAACCAAACACCAAACAAACAACAACAAAACCCCACTGTTTTGTTTAATGCAAATAATGAAGCTTCACCACATTGCTTACAATTCTTCATATATATCATGTGATCTAAATTCTAATGAGTATTTACAGTTCCCATTTTGCAAAAGGGAAAATCTGGAGGAAAACTGATCATTTATTCAGCCCACATTCAGAGCAAAAGTGTGATAATCTGCAAATATGAGAAGACACCATGGATGTAACTGCAGTCCCACCTTTCAGTCAGGCAACAGTAGTGCGACCTCTTTCTTAAGGGCATAACCTATGTAAATCTCTTAGTTCATAGATTTAGTTTAAACCCACATGCTCTGGTGTGCTGGTTTAAGGNCTGGGATACATGTAATTCTGCAGCATTGAAGAGAATAGAAAGTTAGGAATGACACTTCTCAAAAGTCTTAGCTCTGAATAACTCCAAGCTCCTGGAATTTCTCTCCAGTTTCTCTACACGTGGACTTTGGATGTACAGTATTTGCACCAAATTTAGAGTAAAATTAGGTCTTCCATGGAAGATTCTTGTGAATCCTGATTCCAGGCTCCTCCTGTGAAAAGTCATTTGGAAATTTCTGACAACAGCCTTCTCACATCTTGTTTTAAACTCATTTACATCCGATTAATCTCAGTTTTCCATTAACTTTCAGTAGCAACCTATAGGTATACACATTTTCCCTAGAAAATACCAAAATTTGAATTTAGTATTTTTTTTTAATTAAAAAAAAAAAAAAGTTAAACATCCTTTTGCAAGATCATGCTTATTTTCTAACATCCAGAAAGCAATGCTAGGTATTTGATGGGGGACCTTCATGTCTTTTTATAACCTGTAGAACAGAGAACCCTTAGCTGGGAAGGGAAAATAAAAAAGGAAATAGCACAATATTTTCTGAATGAAGCTGCAATAGCATGAAAATAGTCTAATATGTAATTTGTGCTCAAGGAAGCCAAGTGATATATTCTTGAGAGAATTAAGAGTTAACAATGAATCAATTTCTTATGCAGGCACTGAAAATAAATCTAGTATCGTCTTTAAATCAAATTCCTGTAGAGGGGCAGACTGATTTACTGATTTCAAAGAAACTGGAAAAGGCCCAGGAATGTGAACAATACAAATATGTGAAATAGAAAGTTAGGAAATAGTGTGAGCTTCAGTATCTCCACTGTTGATTGCAGCTACATGTCAGGCCCAGCGCTAAAGAGGAAATAATTCTTGAATTACCCCATAACCTGGAGCTTTCGGGCAATGATTGTTCCCAATAGGCCAGAAGTCCAGGTCTAGCTTGTATGCATTACTGTGCAGTAATTCTGAGCATGTTGCTTTAAAAGGGCTCTTTTATTTGGCACTGGTTTAGAGATAACTTAAGATAAAAGGCCACCTCTGCTCTCAATTTTGTAACTGTAAATCAGAGTCTCTCAACCCTGAGGTAGTCTTACAACACGAGCCAATTGATGTCAAAATGTTTGGATTTTTTTGATTTATCTGAGGAACTTTTGCAAGAACTAGGGGAAAAAAACCAGCAACACCCAAAACCAAACCCAAAACCACGTCAGTTTTTACAGTAATGTAACAGATATTATATAAACTGTAGTTAATTTCCATTTCCCTCATCAAGAAATTAGTGGTTAGAAGAACACCTGTTGACATAAGGTCAGTTTAAAAAGAAAAAAGGCAACAGACACTGAAAACCACAAAACCCCCAAAATCTAACTTCAGTTTTATTTTCAGTTTTAATTTGATGTGAATAGTCCTGTGAACAATGAGTGTGCTTAAGTGTCTTCCTAGGCTTCTCTTTTGGCCAAAATTTGTTAAAAGCAGCTGAAGCTTTTCCACTGAAGTAAAACAGATTTTGTACCAAAATCCACTTATGGCAACAAACACCGTATCCATCAAGAGAAAGAGAACATTAGTATGTACTAAAATCACTTAAAAGTCAAATCTTCAAGTCACTTGGCCACCTGTATTTTTGATCTGGATATTAGAGAAAGGTCTTCACTGAGAGAATGGTCAGGCACAGAAACAAGCTTTCTACAGTGGTGGTCATGGCCCCAAGCTTGTCAGTGTTTATGAAGCACTTGGACAATGGTTTTAAGAGAGATAATTTAACTTTTAGATTGCCTCATGTAGAGTCAGGAGTTAAACAAAATGTTTTTCATGGATCCCCTCCAATTCAGGGTATTATATGACTCTGTGAACTGATTTCTAAACTATTGAAAGTAATAGTAAATTTTTCAAAGCTTAAGTCAGCTTATTTGCATATATTAAAAAAAAAACCAAAACCCCTCTTATTTATTATATTGGTTGTTGATTGACAAATCAGATATCTAAAATCATTGCCAGATTAATGCTCAGGTTTATATTGAAGGTTGATGTTCCATTGCAATGTCTCTGGTGTTTCATGGTACAGGAAGATAGGCAGAAAATAAGAGTAGCCTTGTAGCAAGGAGTCAGCATCCAGTAGTAGAAACTAATATTTCAGTTGCTAAGATTGATGCAGATGTTCTTTTACACTTGTTTTGGATACTGATGAAATGCCTTAATCCTAGAAGATCTGACAATGAAGGGGAAGAAGACGCAGAATAACTGCTTAACCAAACTGAACATCAGTCCATCATTACTTTGTTACAATAAAAGTCAGAGGCGGAATAAACCCCTGTCATTGGACAAACAACACTGTAGTTGTACTCACAAAACAGCACTTACTGCTATAAAACCCCAAAATACCCAAAGAAACAAAAAACCCAAACAAACAAAAACCCAGCAGAGAAACAGCTTTTAAAATCTTGTTTATCTCCATTTCAGAACCACCGAGAAACTGGACTAGTTTTTGAGATAAATTTATGGAGCAGAGGAAACAATCAGACATACCAATCTTTGAAGTTCTTGGTCCTGGAATTCAGTTGCAGTGTTTGTTTTGTGAATGAATCGTTTTGTTATCTAAGACCCAATAGCCTGTTATCTACTGGATCAAACATCATTGGTATTTATTGCAGACTTTTTTCCTTCCCTGTCTTACTGGACATGATTTTGTTCTTCTCACAAATGTACTATTATTGTGTGGCACCTGCTGAAGTCCTTCTGAGACTAGAGGCACTTTGCTGTTCCCATCTGCTTTCCCACAAACACTGATTTTTGCAAAATGGATTGCAGACCCAGAATACTTAGTGTACAGGGAATTTTCAGATGCCTGTAAATGTACTCTATTCATTTTGTCATAACCAGTAAAGCAATTAAAATCGCTTTGAAATAAAAATCATACACGAACAGATGGGCACCATTCATATTGTTTTCCTACTTATGAAGAAGTGTGGGAAAGCACTTAGCAAGCAATGAAAGTTACTACGTTAAAAAGGATTTGAATAATGGTTATGAAGTAGATTTCCTTATTTACATGAGCTGAAATTCACACACTTGACAATTTACATTCAAAATACAAGCCATTTCCAGGATGTATATGGCTCATGGAAAAATAAACATAAACACAGTAATCTGCAACTCGTATGATTTACAGTGGCAGCTTCTCGTAGAAAACATCATCTGTCCACTGGGACTTTTGCCATTTTATTGCTCAAACTACTCTCATATCATAAGTTCTGCAAAAAGAACTAAGATTTTCTTCTGGGGAAAATACGCTAAGATGTTCACTTATTTAATTTTATTTGCAGTATATGTGTACATTTTGTCAATAGGAGACTGTAGAGCTTTTTTCCTTTTAAAGACTCTCTTAAACTAGGCAGCATGTGTCATCTGCTGACAACTTTTGCTTTTTCCATCAGACTATTTACACCTAAGCCATTTCTTATTTGAAGGAACATTTTTCCTAGAAATTTGTGTCCCATTTTTTACTTGCATAATCCTGGGATTTTTTCATGCTGTCTATAAACAAAACAAAATAGTGGAAACTACATTTGTCACGTGACATAGTGGTATAATAATGACATAATTTAGTGGAGAACTACTAAATGTATAAGATTTGTAGAATTCTTTTGATGTGTGATTGGGAAAAGGTGACTTGATATTACAGGCACTTGTGATTCTTATTTCATAACCATTAATGCCAAAAGCTGGAAAATCCATCTGCTTGAATACACTGAAATTATTACAAGGCATACATTTTTTACTTGCATTCCTTTTTGCTATATATATTTAATGGAACCATGTAACTAGTAGTAGTTGCAAGTAATTTCTATGCTTGGACAGTTGCAGATCTGGATTGTGTTACAAATATTTTTTAATTCTATGTATCTTAAACCCTTATCTTCCTTTCACTTCTGCTACATCATAGTGCAATGTTCCAATGATGTATGTAGATTAACCCCCATGACTGTGAAGGACATAATTGACCTCAATGGTTCTACTTATAGGAAACTGCCTACTGGGACATCATTATGAAACTAGTACCATAAAATGCCTGAATAGATGTCACTAATTATTAACCAGTCATTAAGCTAATTATATTAATAGATGTGATTAAATAGTTCCATTATCAGCCTGAATGATTCCATGAGTTACATTTTACTCTGAATTTCTGGTGCAATAATAACCTATGTGCCCTATAAATTATAACTATTTTACAGGTATCCATTAGGAAATTTCAATGTTAATCAATGCAGCAGTCATTATCAGAGTCATAAAATAGCCTAAGATCATCACTAGTAAAGAACTCTTCTCCTTGCCCAGAAAGATCACTCCTTCTGTCTACACCTAACAAAATTCACTAGGGAATAAAAGAATATAAACCCAATACTGTTGTCAGAAATGTTAACGAGGAGAATGCATGCCAATAACATGGAACTGCAGTTTCAGAACATGGACAAACATTAGCTAACAAAGGCACAGGGTAACATTAATGTGCAGATCTGTATCAGAGTTTGTTTTCAGTTAAAATAAACTCTGGGATAAACCCAGAAAACATACACACTATTAATTTAAAGATTTGGTGAAATTAAACAGTATTAAGCTACAAGAGCTGCTAAAGGATCGGAGATGCTTGTGATTTCTTGTCAGTGATATGGACAGAGGAATTGAGTGCACCTTCAGCAGGTTTGCAGATGACACCAAGCTGTGTGGCACAGTCGTCTTGTTAAGAGGGCAGGGATCCATCCAGAGGGACCTGGACAGGCTGGAGAGGTGGGCCCAGGCCAACCTCATGGAGTTCAACAAGGCCAAGTGTAAAGTCCTGCACCTGGGTAGGCACAATCCCAAGCACAAAT